>CM063503.1:124187926-124340426 GCA_032207245.1 Pardosa pseudoannulata | reverse complement strand
CTCGGCTACGGAGATTTTGCACTTATCAAGTCAAAACGATATTTTCTCTCAATCGCATTTCATAGCTTTAAGGGTTGCTCAGCTAATAATGTATATAAAAATTTCGGATGCTGATTTTCTATTTAGGAATTTGAAACACCGGCAAAATTTTTATTGCATATTTAGCCAGTTACCGGTAAACTGGTTCACTAGTTTACCTATATTACAAAGCTTATAGGAACCGAATTCCACAATGACTATAGTTCAGTTAAGTACATTTTTCTAAAAATTGATTAAATTTATCTTTTAGAAATACGTCATAGAAGATAGAAATTAGGTCATTGGATTATAAGTAGTATTTTCCGGTCTGAAAATTATTCAAGTAGTCATACTTTAGAGGAAAACATAAAATGAAAATAATTTGAAGGACATGCATTTTTTTATATTCAATATTACTACATCTAGAGCTTCCATATTAGCTATCATTTAAAAAAAATATTGTTTGTAATATTGAAAAATTTAATACTATGTTTAATATTTTTTAAAAGTCTAAAGTCAGAAACAATGCTTTTTGATATGAATTGTATTTTTGTATATGTTTATGTATGTACCGTAGTACAGATTTACTTATTAGTAAAAGTAATAAATATAGAATCCTAATTTCTATTGGGCGCTGATCGTCGGTACCGGAGTTCGTGGGTTCGAATCCCACTATGGCATGGATGTTCGTATCCGTTCGGAATCGGCTTTAAGCAGTAGGTCCCGGTCTCATTAGCCCTCGTGTGCAAAACCGTAGACCGTAGCGCTCCAAACCAAACCAAACCTAATTTCTATTTGTTATTTAAAAATCTCTACACAGAGTTATACGTTTCTTGATCTTTGTACAATCCCACTCCGAGCCTCTATCTTAAGCACACTGTACAGTTTTCTGAAACCAAATAAATCCAAATTGGTAGCTTTAGTTTACAACATTATGTACATAATACTTAGCATGAAGAAGGAATTTTATAAAGTCTAGTTTAAGAACTTTTTGATAATCATATACCGAGCGCTCTCAACCACTGCGCCGCCAAATTTTCGAAATGTATATTTTTCGATTTTTATTTTACACGAGCATCGAAGAAATATCTTTCTAGTGTATCGCCATCATAAGGGAGAAATTTTCTTATAGTGTAATGAGAAATGTTGTGTCTGACGATAGCAATTTTAAAGTTGACACAATGCATTCTATGCTATTATTACTGTGCAAGATAGTGTTTAGTGGAAGATATTACATATGAGAATTCTGACGAAATGTATTCGGATGAAAACGCAAATGTCCCATTAAAAGTATTCTTATTATTAACTTGTAATTAATCCCCTAATAAACGTACTGCTGTTTTTGTAGTACATATTATTTTATTTTACATTCAAAATTATTATCATAAACTATTTTAGACAGAGTATTATAGGTAAGTAAACAACCTTTAAACTTATCTTTCTCTATGCCTCCAAATTTTGAAATCATTAAAAGTATGCCGAGACAAAAAAAAGGGGGGGGGGAGGTGAGAATTACTGCTCTATCAACTACAATCTCCATACTGTAGTTTACTTAAAACTAAAAAAGAAAAAATTTCAGATGTGGACACATGACAGCTTTATACATTGACAGCAGAATAAATATTAAAAACAAAGTGGAAATTACAGTCAAGATTTAAAATGGCAGATGGCAGTCTCTCCTTCAAATCGAGGAGAGATGGCTATCTAATACAAGAAAGGAACATGAATTAAAAAAGAAAAAAAAAATCATTTGATACAGTTAATCATGACAAGTGATAGCAATTTGTAATGATGCAATTATATCACGGAAAATGAGGGAATAAAATTCGGATAAATAAATTTTGAAGAATGATTTCAATCCTTCAATTTTACAGCATTTATTTTGATAGTTTATAGACGTTTCATGAAATCACTTCAAGCACCTTATGCATTGTATCCAATCATTCTTTTTGGTTGTGGCATTTGTATTCTTCTCCCCAACCAACACAGTGATTCTCATCAAATTCTATTATCTCAGAAACTGTAAATTTACAGTTACATGTATTTCATCTTGTTCGCTGCTGGAAGTGGTTTTCTCGCGTTTATTAAGGTTTTTTTTTTTTTTCACGGTTTGAAGCTTACATACCAATTTTATCTGTTCCTGTGATTAAATTTTCCGACGTTTCTAAATATTCTCTAGCAATGTCAATACCATAGCTACCTGTTTGGTATGATTTTTAGATTTTTACTTAACCCTTTAATCCCTGGCGTATATTTAAATACTGCTATAAATAGCTTGTAGAATTTTCATGTTTCCTTAGAACAAATTTTCCTTTGAGTAGGTAGAGTGCAATCTTATAAACAATCTACAAATTTCAAGTAATTCGTATTATTTATAAATTTTTGATTTGGATTGACACTTTGATTTTTCGAACAGCGCACATAAATTTACTTTTTTGGCAGGTACATAAATTGAAGTTATGACAAAGTGCTTTATCTATTATATTTTACAGTACTTACTTTACACGTAATACCAAATAAATCTTTTTCCACGAAGTTTTTCCTTTTTCATAAATGGCATCCTTTGATATTTGAAACACTAACGAGATATGCTTTATTCTTCAAAATTGTTATAACTTCCTATTGATTTTATTCCGTAATAACTTCAATTTAAGATGTGTGTCGATGCGTAAACGGACTCGGCCATTAAAGGGTTAAGAAATATAATTCGAAATATAAATGTTAGAATTATTTGAAACATAATTATATTCAGTTAAAATCATCACTTCGTATAATATTAAAATATTGATTAAAAGGGGTCATCTACCCTGAAATTGAAGGAAATACGTCCACCTATATTAAAGCATCACTCCGTCACATTGTACAGCTTTATTTTAGGTTTATAATCAAATATTTGGATATATAAGTTCCCTAAAAATTCGTTTGGTAAATCAAAATGTAACGTACATATTGTATAACCTTCAGACACTTAATTTATTTAACCCCCCGACTAAATAAGCATTAAATTTTCGTATGGAAACTTGTTGAAATATTTCCTACGAACAAAGTTTAAGCTGCTATTTATGATCAAGGCTTGGAAATAAACTCTTCTTCCATCTAACCTAGAGTGACTCCCCCCTTTTTTTAATGAAGCGTCACCAGAATTATTTGCACATTCTCTTCAACATTCAAAGTAGGTTCATTTCTTAAGGTAACCATGTTGAGAGTAAAGTTCAAGTACTATCCTATGACGGAGAACAGAAGCGTTAATATTCGTTATATAGAGATATTTTGTTCTAAATTAAAATATTTTGAGATTACAGTACTTCCTCTTCTTCGAACCAGGCAGTAATAAACAGTAAAAATTCAATATTGCTCTTCACAATAAGATTTTTATTTTTGTTTTATAATAATGGATTTTAAAAGAATTGTTTCAACAGTTTTAAAAGACCACAGTTACAGATGCATTTGAATACGTCGCTATCTTTGAGTTGCATTGTTGTGAATTGTTAGCTAAATTGCTCGTTATATTGAGATTGTTCGTTATATAGATTGGGGCTTGCAATCAAAATTGGAAGTGTACAACTAGATGCTATAGTCTAAACAGAAAATTTGAACATTTTACTGGTAATAGTTTTTGAGTTACGAAGCACAGCGTATAGACATTCGTTGTCGCATATAATCGTAGTATAGGTTGTATATTGCAATCAAAAGAGGAGGTCATAACAGCCCATATATATATATACTGTCTACCAATAAGTATTTGGACACCTATGCAAATGACGATATCTGGAACGTCACTGCCACCACCAGTATACATCGTGTAGAAAACATCACCGGCATTAGTCGCATGCAAGAGCTCTCTGATTTCGAGAAAGGTATAATTATCGGGTATCACAAATGTGGCCGATCCTTAAGGGACATATCTAGCGATCTGAAGTACCCAAAATCAACAGTGGCCTATGTGATTAAGAAGTGGAAGGTGAGCGGTGATTGTTGGAATGTGCTCCGAGTCGGCAAACCAACGGAACTGGGAGATGGAGATCGAATAGTGCTGTCCATAGAAATTCGGAAGAACCGCACCCAACTGATGGCCCTCATCCGCGAGGAGTTTCAACAGGCATCCGGGAGTATTTATTATTTAAATGAATACCATCCGTAAGGAAGCACATCTGCTTGGTTTTCATGGTCGTGCTGCTGTCCATAAGCCTTTGACCACAAAATCCAACCGCGCTGCTCGGTTAATGTGGTGCAACGCACATCGAAATTGGACCGTAGATCAGTGGAAACGGGTTCTTTGGAGAGACGAATCAAGGTTCACCCTTTACTGTTCAGATGGCAGGGTCTGGGTCTGGCATCTGCCTGGAGAACGTCTCCTGCCAGAATGCATTGTGCCAACAGTCAAATTCGGCTGTTTCTCCTGGTATGGACTGGAACCCTCGGCTCAACGTCGATGCCAACAGCACTATTTTGGATGACAATGTGCTTCCTACGTTGTGGCAGTTTTACGGGTTGGACCCCTGTTACTTTCAGGACGACAATACCAGGTATCATGTTTCGCGGTCAACCAAGGAATGGTATGGTACCAATGGAGTTCATCGAATAGACTGGCCTGCCCAGAGCCCAGACCAGAACCCTATCGAGAACCTGAGGGACGAGTTGGATCGCCGAATTAAGGGGTGCACTACCCGTCCAAAATCGGTGAAGGAACTTGTATGTCTACTCCAAACCGAGTGGAAGACAATACTACTAGCTGTAATACAAAGACTTGTGGAAATTATGCCCCGAAGAGTTCACGGTGTAAATGCCTCTCGTGGAGGCTCTACCCACTATTGATTATGAATAAAGTTAGTTTTTCTTTTCTATCACAGGCGTCCAAATACTTACTGGTAGACAGTATATATATATATATATATATATATATATATATATATATATATATATATTTGTGTGTGTGTGTGTGTGTATTAATTTTTAAAAACTTATTTAGTTATTACTTATTTTTGTAAATAAAATACTTTTATGTTAAACAAAGATAATATATTTTGATGGATAAATATGTACCATAATTTTGACTTATTAGATATTGTAATTAAATGTTATTGTTGTGGTGGTGGCTTATCCTGCAGCTGATCCATCAGATTGCTGACCCTAAAGAAGTCAAGGACAAGAAATGGGGAAGAATATATGTCCTCTCTGAAAAATCGCAAACATGCCTGGATGTGCTCAGCAGAAGCTTGCTGAGTTTGACATTTTGCACAGACTACAATTTGACGGAGTATATCCATATAAATTTGGTAAACGCATCCACCACAGTGAAAATATGATTATAACGTTTATTCGTAGATGGTAAAGGTCCTGAAAAGTCAACGCGATATATGCTTAGAGGTATGTTCTCCTTCGGAAAAGGATTCCCTGTTTTTTTATTTACAAGTATACACTCTAAACATTTTGATGACATTTTCTACGCACTTTCTGATATTAGGGAAATAGAAACTTTGTTTTATAATGCTTTCAGTTTTGTTAATACCTAAATGACTTTTAAAATGAATATTTTTAACAATTTCCGTTTGCATTAATTGAGGTACCACTAGGACATCAAAATCATTTACAATTTTATAAAGGACATTATTCTTTACAATAAAGTCGTCAATCTGTTTGTTGTTCAAAAGTTGTTTAATTGAATTTATATACTCATCACTTTAATGACAATTAACGAGTTTAGAGGGGATTTCACCATGAGTTACAAGCATAATAGGATACCGACTTAAGAACTTATCTACATGCTTCATTTGTTTACCTGAACGATGTAATATTTCATAATTAAAATCTTCCAAAAATAGAGCTCATCTAGCGATTTTAGGTGTTAGTTGCTTTTTACTCATATTTTTTTTTTCAATTTTTTTTTCGATTTTTTTTTAATTTTTTTATTTAAATATGTTTTTTTATTTGTTTTAAATTTTTTTTTCAAATTTTTTTTTTCTTTTAAATTTTTATATCGATTTTTTTTTAAATTTTTTCGAAATTTTTTTTTCAAATTTTTTTTTCGATTTTTTTTTTACTTTTTTTTTCGAAAATTTAAAAAAAAATTTTTTTTTCAAATATTGTTTATTGTTATTTTTGTTTATTTATTGTTTAAAATGAAATCTTTGTTTTTGATGCTTGCTGTCAAAAAAATTATATTTAATTATAATACAGTTAGTATTTATATATTCTAATCAAATCAAAGTTGAAGGCTGCTTTTAAACTGTGGTGGTTAAACCTATTTTCGATTAACTACAAATTGCTTCTTAGTTGGCGAGTATCCAGGGAAAACACTGCCTTTGCGTTATACAAATTCCAAAATTGAGTATGGACTTTCTCATTGAGTTTAAGGCAATAAAATTCCTTTTCAAAGTAAATTAGTTGATTCAGTTGAAACTACTTTAGGCAATAGTGTATATGTTTTTTAAATGTTATAAAATAAATAAGTAAGAAAGATTAATAAATCTCAAACATTCCTTATGATAATTTGTAGAATGTTTAGAAACGTATTTAAGAACAGTTATTACAAGCTAAATTACCAACTGTTTATATAATGTGTATCCGGAAATTAAAAAATTCCTTGGTTGATATTGCTTTGGAATACATTTGTGTCCCTTCTAGACAATTCTAGACAACTATTTTGAACTCTCTACTTACTTTGTTAATACCATTAGATAACTTCTAAACTATATTGATAGTGCAGAACTACTTAATAATAAATAAATAGATGAAAAAGTGAAACGTTGTTAGCCAAACATTAAGTTTGAAGAAGTAGAAACACAGATATGTGTGACTTATCAATCGGAGGAAAGTGGTGTTCAAAGAATTTTAATGATGTTCATAGTTTGAGACACAAAAAGTTACCTGCAGTAGTAAATTAATGCTTTCTCAATGGTCTCTCATTTTTTTCGGTCTGGAAAAGTTTCGTCAGGAATAATATTAACAATCAATTTTTCAACTTTTCCTTACTCTTATTCGGGGCAAATCACTCTAGTTTGGAGTCTTTAAGAATTGAGCGCCCTTACAACTGATGAGCCCATGCCAAGCCCTAGTTATGGCCCTGCAAAAAGGTTGTTAACTCTGAAAACTTAAATCGATCAAGGCTTCATAAACCAGATATAAGGTGCTTATTATTTGAAATTAAGTAACCACAGAAACTTTCTTTCACATAAGACCTCACCCACTATACACGGTGCCACAGGTTGCCTTTTATCTGCACAAAACATTAGGTAGAGTAGAAATATTATTGTGCAGCATCACGCCAGGTACAAATGTTTCATGACTTTATTACCAGAGTACCGGTTGTCTTCATTGTAGAGGCAAGACAAACTGAGAGATTAGCTAACAGTAAAAATCTGAATAAAAATCGGAGTAGAAGTAGAAGGCAAGATCTGTCTAGGAATCTTCCTCCGATAACTTCTTTTTGTTCGGGAATTTCCGAAATTGGCCACTAAGGCACAATAAAGTTTAAAATGGTTAGACCCTTCTTACGAGGGCGTGAATTGTAGCCCGATTGATCGGTTTAGATTAGGAATTAAAAAGGGAAAAACAAAGATAACCGGGGATTTTGCCCTTGGCTTTGGAATTTTCTAGGGCCGTAATGAGGGCTTTCGGCTATAAATTTACTTCGGTGGGATTAAACTATCTCATTTCTTGAAGTTTTCTGACAGTATATTCCTGGAAGGGCCGTCTTCGGGCTTTTATACAAAATCTCTACATTAGTTTACAGATTTAGTTTACTTTTCTCTCTCACACACATACACATACATATATTTATATCAGTTTATTTTTGTTCTCTTATTGTATTGCATAAAGTCAATAGGATTGAAAATTTCATAATCATTATAAATTTCTCCCCTTCCAGAGACTTCATCAGGAGGTATTAAATCTGTAACTATTTGGAGCATAAAAATTTTCCCATGGTTCATAGCCAATCCTCTTTCTCAATTTTGGACCATGAACATGGGGTGACCCCTTACCACGGAAACCATTTTTTTATAGCCTAAGCCTTTAAACTGACACTAAAGAGGCGACTCGGCAGGTCTTTAACTATGTAATTCTAACGGAATTTAGCACATTTTCTAGAATTGCCTTAACTGTGAACTAGTCATAAAGCTATAAGGTCAACAAACAGATAAATTTGAGATACGCCAACCTCCAACAATATATAGAAAATATAGACGCTATTCTCCGCCAAGAGAAGAGAAGAAGAGTGACTAGCCATAAAAAGAGCTGATATTTTCTGTTTCTCTCTTTATTCCATACGAACAGTGGAATATAAAAAAATATGAAACTTTTAAAAGAGCGTCATGTTGTAAACGACCTGTCTGACACCTCGGCAAAGGTGTTCGGTTCCGATTTATAATGTAAGTACTAATTTATAACATTTAAATTAATATACTTGTTTGTATTTTTAGAGCTACATATAAGGAAATATAAATTTTAGATTTTATGAATCCCAGTACTTTGTGTAACCATTAGTCAAATTATATAGCATATCATATTTGTGGGAATCGTCGGGGATTAAAGAAGACATTTATACTTAATAATGTTTATTTACAAATGGGGAAACCTATTTACAGGGGGAACTGACTTAAAAAGGGAGGTTAAACATTTAATCAGCGCGCAACACACAACTTGCGCGTACGTCTCACATTCGTCTCCCAGCTCGTCTGCCTCTCGCTAGGTGGCGCTCAGCGGGAGTTATAGCAAGAGTGTGATGTACTCGTTACCGTCCTACATCGGCCATCCGACAACGTGCATCTGCCCTCAGATGCTGTGAGGTGCAGAAACAGATAAAGGCAGCAATACATAATTATGAATTTGAAAAATACAGAAAACAGCAAAGTAAAAATAAAAAGAACACATATAAAGTTTCAAATACAATGAATACTTTGTAAGACACAAGTGTCGTATGACTTAAACGTGGGGTACAATGGAATATAAAACGAAAAAAAAGATGAAAAAAATACACAGTTGCAATATTCTATCACTTATAATACTAACAGCATGAACTTTAAAAGAAAATAAAAATATAAAACAAATTGTAGTAGCATGTAAAGAATGAAAATTGTTGAGGCTAAGAAAGTATACCTGAAAAGAAAAAGCAAAATTAAAACATAATTCAAAAATAAAAAAAAATTGTTCAGTCCAAACAGTTTACTAAAAGTTATTAGTCCATGGTTTCATGAATTCGATGCATGTACTGGTTTGCATGGGTCCATCGAATTGTCCACATTTTTCAACATCGTAAGTGTCGTTGGGCTTTAATCTGATGATCTTGTAGGGTCCGAGAAACTTTGGATAGAGTTTAAGACCAGGTCCCAGTTGAGTGCGTTTTACTGCAACAAGATCGTGTAGCTTGAACTTACAAGGTTTCTTACGTCGTAAATTATATGTTTTACGGTTCTCGTCTTGGACCTTCAAAATCTGTTGTTTAGCGTCCTTGCGTAGATCGTCGCGTGAATTCACAAAGTCCGATTGAATTTCAGCGTTCAAGAGGTCTGTGATTTGAAGATTACTTCGGACACGCATTTTTGTACCGAAAAGCAATTCAAAGGGAGTCGTCTTAATGCTGCGTTGGAAGGTTGAGTTCACAATTTGCTGGATTTCAGTGACACGTGCATACCATTTTGTAGGATCTTTGACGGATAATTTAAATAAAACGGAAATAGTAATAGAATTGAGACGTTCAACCTGTCCATTTGCTCGAGGAAGACCGGTAGTTATAGTTAAATGCTGGATGTTCTCATGGTCGCAATAGTCCTTGAAAGCGTTAGACAAAAAAGCTGATCCACGATCCGAAATGATACGGACGGGATTTCCAAACACTTGTTTTTGACGATCTAATTTAGCGAGTACTTCTGCAGCGTTGGTTGATTTGGTGGGGTAAAGCCACACAAATTTGGTAAAACTATCAATGACGGCGAAGATGTATTGGTATCGTTTGGAAGTGGTTGCCAGTGGACCTAAATAATCGATGTGATATGCGTGAAGTGGAGTGTCTTCTTTTGGTAAAGGGTGTAAGAGTCCTTCTTGCTTACCACGTTTGCGGTTAGTCAAGATGAAGGAACACAGTTAGCAATACACCTGGCAATCTTGTCTTTCAAATTCGGTATGTAGAAATGTTGCTTGAGTTGCTCTTCTACTTTCTTAGAAGCAAAATGGCCATTTTCGTGTGTATCTTTAATAATGACGTCTTGCATTGAGTCTGGAACGATGAGGACTTCGTAACCGTCAACTAATTTGTAGAGAATGTTTGCTTTAATAAAATAATCGTCATACTGTTTAGTCTTAAGTACTTCTTTAATAGCCTGAATGTTAGGATCGTGTGACTGGTCATTTTGTATTTGTAAAGTCAGAGAGTCGGTGGTGATGAACATCGTCGGGTAGCGGCTTAATGCATCAACATGGGCCATTTTTTCTCCAGTTCTATGTTCAATAGTATAATTATAGTCTTCTAATAATAATGCCCATCTAGCAATTTTAGCACTGAGATCGCGTTTTCTCATAGTGAGTTTGAAAGCATTACAGTCCGTAACGATTTTAAATTTTTTGCAAAGGAGGTAGACTCGGAACTTCTTTACTGCATAAATTACAGCTAACATCTCGAGCTCATAACTTGAATAGTTTCTCTCAGCGTCAGATGTGCATTTGCTCAAGAAATAAACAGGATGAAAACACTGATCAACAGTGGACTTCTGAAGAAGAATGCATTCAAAACCATTAATACAAGCGTCAGTATGCAATTCAGTTTCGCTAATCTGATTATAAATATGAAGAACAGGTTTATTAGCCAAACTTTGTTTTAACTGATTAAAAGCATTTTTTTCGTTTACGCCAAAATGAAAAACAGTTGATTTTTTCCGAAGGTTGGATAGAGGTCGAGCGATGATAGAAAAGTTTTGGATAAATTTACGGAAATAACCAGCCAAACCAAGGAAACTTTGGACTTCTTTCTGATTTTTGGGTTCCGGATAATTTAGAACAGCTGCTGTTTTCTGAGGAGAAGGAAATAATTGTCCATTTTGAATAATATGGCCAAGAAATTCAATTTTTTTATGAAGGAATTTACATTTTTTAAAGTTTATCTCAAGACCGTAGTCGGAAGCGATAGAAAAGACTGATTTTAGTCGTTCGATATTTTCTTCTTCATCTTTAGCAGGAATGATTAAGTCATCCATGTACAATAAGAGCTGATCTGATAAAATTAGATCCTTAAACACCGTGTTTATAAATCTCTGAAATACGGAAGGTGATATACAGAGACCAAAGGGAACTTTGAGAAACTGAAATTGACCTGAATGCATCACAAAGGAAGTATAACGTCGACTGTCTTTATGAACATTGACATGGAAAAATCCGTTTATAAGGTCTATGGTACTGAAAATACGCGCATTCTGAAGCTTGTCTAATAAATCGTCAATTAGAGGCAAAGGGTATCGATCTTTAACTATATGTTTATTTAATTGTCTATAGTCGACACAAAGTCGTGGAGTTCCGTCTTTCTTTTTAACAAGAACAACTTGACTCGAGTAATCTGATAAACAGGGCTCTATAATACCGTCCTTAATCCAAGTATCAACCTGTTTATCTACAATATCTCTCTCAGTAAATGGTAAACGTCGTGGTCTGTGACGGACGGGAGTCGAACTATTGAACTGGATAGTCATTTCGATATTAGTAGTTTTGACTTTATTAGGTCTGTAATTTGCAACTAATTGCTGAATGGTATCTCGCTGGTGTTTGGTGGCATTAGGGCCTATATCTGAGCTAAAATCATCTGTTACAGATATGTTACTAATAAAGGTAACGTCTTTGTTCATTGCGACATCTAAAGGTCTATGAATAGAAAGTCCGGCTGGAGTGATCGTCAGTTCAGCCTGTGACAGGACATTCATACCGATTATCAAATCTACTGGCATGGTGCCATCATCAACAACACAAACATCCGTGGTAAATATTTGACTATCAATAGTAATTCGGGATTCGAAATAACCAAGCGGTTTAATTTTGCCATTGCCAAAAGCAGTAAACACTGTGCTACACTCATGAAGAGCAGGGTATCCAATTTTTAAATAAGCTCGTTTTAATAAAATTGTAGCTTGTGAACCTGTGTCAATTAACGCGTTGAAGGAAACGTGTTCGAGTGTAACAGTTTTATACATTAAATGGAAAATAGTCGAATTCAATGCATTTACATGAGTTTCTCCAGTTGTGTGTACATCAGTAGATTTGTGACAGGCAAGATCGACAGGCAAGGCAGTTGATTTATGACCAAAATTTCCACAAGATAGGCATTTTGGGCCACGATTTTTGTCAGGACAAAATTTTGATTAATGTCCAAAATCATTACAATTATAACAAACGATTTGTTTATTTGGTGCATGAGGACGGAATGTTTCGGATTTTGCCTCACGTCTTGGGTTAGAAATTTTATGATGCACGTCATCACGTTTACGATTTACGTAGCTAGAACCGAAATGTTCAGTTGAAAATTTATATCTATGCCTTTCAAAAATCTTTTCATAAATTTTGAGTTTTTGTTTGAATTCCGAAATATTAGTGCAACCATATAAAATTAATTTGTTACAGGGAGCGTCAGGAATATTATTTATGCAATATTCTATAATACTTGCATCATCAATCATAAAATCACTTCCTTGCGCGGCTAATTCTCGAAGAGCAATAAGATATTCTAAAAGAGATTCAGACGGTTTTAACTTTCTATTCCTTAACTGTCTATACAAGTCTGCGCTAGTGATCTTCGCGCCAAATTCCTCAATTAGCGCATTCTTCAAAGCACTCCAAGTTTTGAGATTTCGTTGGCTTTGAATAAACAATTTAGCTGGTCCGACAAGATTATTTTTAACAAAAACTACTTTATGCTGATCTGTTAACGGCGGTAAAAGATATAAATTGTCTTCAATCTCTCTCAAAAAGCTGTTTACAGTATACGAATTATTGCCTGAGAACTTCCGGATTGAGTGGGAAACCTCTCTGATAATCAACCATAAATTTGCGTGCTCAGCAAAACATTCGTTTTCGAAGAGTTGTTTATTGCTTTCGTTAGGTGCCTGTGTACAAGTGGCGAGACTCGCTGTCTCTGTTTGGGAATCTGTGTGCAACGTCAACTCATCATCATCGTCGAATAGTACAGAGGCTGGCTGAAAAGAAGTTAAATTGGAAAGTGCATCGAAAATTTTGTCACATAGTACGGTAGCTGAACCTTCAGAATCAATATGTAAGATATTAGCAACGCATATGAAATCATTTAATGAAAACGTTTTGAGAATATTTTCCTTTCGAGATTTTAAATCGAAAGTAGGTGGGAAATTTTGAAAATTGCGTAATTTCGTTCGAGAGGAGCGATCAAACGTATCATTAAAACAAATCGAAAATAATAACTTAACACTTTTGGTTGGAACACATTTGAGTGCCTGGCATATCGGCGGAAAGTCTTTAAGCGAAACTGAACTCATACTGAAAACAAAAATGGTACTTACTGGTTGCAGACTTCTAAAGAGAATAAGTCAAAAATGCGTAAATTCTTGAAACGTCGTCGAAACTGAAAAACACATAATCTTCGGCACGTCAGGGAGGTAAATCAGGACACGTTACGTCTGTATCTCAAAAAGCTTGTATTTCAGTCCGTCGAGAATTAGCACAGTCCGTATGAAACTTCAAAGCAATCGTCAGTCAGCAAAGAAAAACATCCGTTGTACCGTCAGTTGAAACCGAAAGACATTTTCAGTTCAGGCTTCCGAATCGTAGAACATCAGGATAGGAAAATGGATGAGCTACTCGAGGATAGCGAAATATTTCAGGCGGGTTATCTAGGGGAATTTTAAGGGAAAAGGAGGCCAAGCCCCCATTTGTGGGAATCGTCGGGGATTAAAGGAGACATTTATACTTAATAATGTTTATTTACAAATGGGGAAACCTATTTACAGGGGGAACTGACTTAAAAAGGGAGGTTAAACATTTAATCAGCGCGCAACACACAACTTGCGCGTACGTCTCACATTCGTCTCCCAGCTCGTCTGCCTCTCGCCGCAGGCGCTCGCTAGGTGGCGCTCAGCGGGAGTTATAGCAAGAGTGTGATGTACTCGTTACCGTCCTACATATTACATACACAAAACTCGCAAAATGCACATAAAACTCAAATACACGCTACCGCCGGTAAGATACCTAACATTTCCCTTTTTTTGTATGACGCTTGTGAATGTCTAGAGAAAAAGTAGTCTCGAGGTTTCTTGATATATAAAATTTTCAGATATAATCACATTTTTTCGGAACTTCGAAGGTCACAATACAGACACAAAATTTTACGCATTACCGCATAAAAAAGAGTAATTTTTTTTAGCTTTTTTGCACTATATTGGTGAATGTTTTAGAAAGAGGAGTTCACGAAATTTCAAAATACATAAAATTTTCAAATATACGTACAGTTTTCCTGGTCCTTCGTAGTTTGTGATATGGCCACAAAACTCGAAAAATACGCTTTACCGTAGAAAAAGGAGAATAACATTTTTTTCGGGTCCTCTGACGAACACAATATGGATCAAGAACACCGCCGAAAAAGAGAATCAATATTTTCACTATTTCTTACGATATTAGTAGTTATTTCGTAAAGAGGAGTTCCGGAGAAAATTAATAAACAATTTTTCTGGCCATCACGGTTCGCAATAAGGACACAAAATTCGAAAAATGCAAACGATTGCAATAAAAAATAGTAATTTTTTACCCTTCTTCGAAACATACTGATGAATGTTTCGGGAGGACGTATTTACAAGGTTTTAAAATACATAACATTTTTAAATATACTCACCATTTTTCGGGTCGATCTGAAATCGCAATATAGACACAAAAGTCGAAAAAACAGAGCCATTAAATATGTTACTATTTCGAGCATAAAAAATTTCCCATGGGCCTAAAATCAATCCTTCTGGTCAATTTTTGTCCACAAACAAGTATTTCTCCTTTCCTCGTCAATCAGATTTTACGTTCTGGGAAGTTGTGTGGGTTTTTTTATAGAACTTGCCTTTCACCTGATTCCAAAGGAAGGAATCTACGTGTGCTATTATACATCATTAAAGTGATTTAGTAGGTTTTCTAGAATTTCTGTAAGTTCGAAATTGTCATCAGCTGCGGATAAGAAACAGCTTGAGATAGCATAACCCGAAATGATGTGAAGATATATCCCCCACCCCCATCTGCCAAACTCAGGGATGCACACAGTCTGTGATCAGTGACTGACCGCAGAAGAAAAGTTGATCCTACTTGTGTTCCGACGCTCTCCTTGCAAACATTTGGATGTAAACATAATCATTCAGTTTTTTTTAAGGAAAGTCTTTGTGTAGTCAATCAGTATGGCCACTTGGCAAAACTATGTAATTCTGATTTCCAGGTTTTTAGGTAACGTAAATACTGTTTTTTTTTTAATAAGCATTATTTATTTCATTTAGTTTTTAATATTTTTTTCGGATATTTGCTTTTATTATAAGTTATGTGAATTGTAAATTTTAATTGAATCAGTAGTTTGAAAAAAGAATGAACACAAAGAATTTTTTTGGGGGGGGGGTATAAAGAAAAGAAATCTTAACATTTTTATTTATTATTTTTCCTCAACCAAATTTTTATGCGAGAAACTTTATGTTTATGCGGCATTCATCTAAATCTAAATATCCATAAAGAATGCCTCTAATCTGTTGTGGTTCAGTGTGTTGATATCAATCCAAACTCAAAGAAGATTCAACGAGAAAAGTTAAGAAAAATTTAATAAAAAAAAAATTAAGTAAAATTAACGCGTCAGCTTTCATGGAATCCAACTCTTATCTCTCTTATCTCTAGAGCGCTATAGACGCGCTTTAGGAGAAGAAAAAATAATACACAGTAGTAAGCGCATGCGCGTTGGACAGTTATGTAAGTGCTATACAGTTTTCGTCACAAGTGACGTATGGTAGAAATAGTTCAAGCGGTTCTCGTCGGAACATCCCGGCCCCCGTTGGACAGTGGTCCAACATCATCTGGAAAGGGAAGAGGCAGGATCTTGGTAATTGCTCGTCGGAAAGTTCCAGCTGCAGTCTTTACCTCTACGACTCGGACATTTCCATCTTGACCAGGAAACACTTGTTGAATTCTCCCCAATTTCCAAGCAAGTGGGGTTCGGTCCACTTCCTTCAGAAGCACAAGTTGATCTGGTTTTAAATTGAGTTGACTCTTTGTCCACTTTGGTCTCACCTGCAGCTCGTTCAGATATTCTGTGGTCCATCTAGTCCAGAACTATTGTCTAAGATTTTGAATTAGTTTCCACCTAGAGGAAAAAGACAAATCCAAAGCAGTATTAGGTTCAGGAAAAGATAAAAGTGGGCCTCCGATCAAGAAATGACCAGGAGTTAGAGGCTGCAAGTCTGTAGGTTCCGCAGAAAGTGGAGACAATGGACGTGAATTTAACACAGCTTCTATCTGTACCACAAGAGTGGTGAGCTCTTCAAAATTTAGAATTTTTGATTTTGTAACTTTAAGTAAAATTCTTTTCATAGATTTTATATTCGCTTCCCATAGTCCACCAAAGTAGGGTGACGCTGGTGGTATAAAATTCCACTGAATTGCTTCATCGGCACAGTAATTCTGAACAGGATTTGAACGACATATTTCAAGTAAACTATTTAGGACGTTTCTTGTTCCTTTAAAATTCGCGGCATTATCGCTCCAAATCACTGACGGTTTCGATCGCCTGGCAATAAATCTGCGAAGACATGCTAAGAATGCTTCAGCACTTAAATCTGAAACTACTTCAAAATGTGTGGCTTTTGTGCAGAAGCAAATAAATATGGCGATATATGACTTCAATGTTATGCGGGTTCTCTTAAGATTAGGTCTTGTTATCACAGGGCCTGCAAAGTCTAATCCAACCTTTTCAAATGGTCTAGATAGTACAATTCTGTCTCTTGGTAAATTACCCATTATTTGTTTAACTGTTTGATTTTTCATACGGAAACATGTCATACACCTATTAATCATACGTCTCACTCGGTCTTGGCCAGACGGTATCCAATACATCTGTCTAATTAGAGACAAGGTAGTTAAAGTGCCCGAATGAAGTGAATTCTTATGGTAATAATCAATTAATAAATTAGTAAAATGATGCACCTTTGGAAGAAGCAATTGGTGTTTTTGATTATTTGAAATTGTAGACAAATTTAGCCTTCCCCCAACTCTCAAAAGTTCATCTTCATCAAGAAATATGTTTAAAGATAGGACTTTACTGTTGTTTGGTAGTGGGCGTTTATTTTTTAGGCACTTAATTTCAGAATAAAATTCAGAGTGTTGTACCCACTTTACCAACATTTTAGTAGCATTTTTAATTTCAAAGGCACTTAAGTTATCTTTCTTCCTAGAAGTCGGTTTCAATTGGCAATTTTTGATAAATCTGAAACACCAGGCACTTATTCGAATTAATTTGCTAAATGAAGAATATTTTTCAATCAAATCGTTGTTTTTAGTTTGGTCGATAGTTACGTTCGCTACCGCAGTTTTACGAAGCTCTAAATTTTCTAAATTATTCTGAATATCTGTATCTTTTATAGATTGTACAATTTTAGACCAGGTTTCCTCATCATGAATCAACCATTCAGGTCCGTTCCACCATAATTTACTGTTTTTTAGCTCGACGACAGATAGTCCTCTAGATATTAAATCTGATGGGTTGTCTTTCCCAGGACAGTGATGCCATTCACTAGGGTTGGCGTACTTGTGAATTTCTTGTACCCTATTTTTAACGAATGGTTTAAACCTGTCGGTTGTATTCTTTATCCAAAAGTACGTTATAGACGAATCTGTCCACAGATAACGTTTAAATGCATATTTTAAGCCTTTTGATATTCTATCACACAACCTTGCAGAAAGAAGTGCTCCTATTAGTTCAAGACGGGGTAGTGAAATTACTTTTAGTGGAGCAACTCTGCTTTTCGATGCCACAAAACTAGTAAAAATATTCCCATCATTAAGTGCTATACGTAAATAGACGACGACGCCATAAGCTTTCTTAGAAGCGTCTGAAAAACAATGCATTTGTATTTCCTTTATTTCCTTCGGAAGAGCATTAGCTAAATAATAACGAGGAATACTAATATCTTTTAGCTTCTCAATTTCATTGCACCATTTATTCCATGTAGTGGTTATATTCTCAGGGAGATAATCATCCCAATCTAGTCCTAGACACCAAATTTCTTGAATTAAACATTTAATTGTAATAATAAAAGGTCCGAGGAATCCAACGGGATCAAAAATACGACCTATCGCTTGAAGAAGATATCGTTTAGTGTTTATTCGTTTTGAAAGAAATTTCTCTAAATTTTTTGTTTCAAAATAAAACATGTCATCATCGACATTCCAAGAAACTCCTAACACCTTTTGGGGTAACAAAGCTTGAGTGTTAGGCTCAATAGTTTCACCTACATCTATCCCTGCTTTTTTCCATAATTCACGTAATTCTAAGGAATTAGTGTGCCACTTACGGAGAATCATACTTGCATCCTGAAATATTTTAATACTTTCTATGCTTGTAATAAAAGCTTGCTCTACATTTTCTTCGCCACTGATTAAGTCGTCTACATATAGGTATGTATTTAAAATTTCACAAATTTCAGGAAAGCTTTCTACATACCTCTTTAGGTGATGCTTAATGGTTGCAGCCAGTAGAAATGGTGATGAACTTACTCCAAACAAGACTCTACATAATCTAAACTCCTTGAGCTCTGAAACTTCTTTTGGTCTGGTGGGGGTATCGTCCCAAAGGAATCGGGCCACGTCACGGTCTTCTTCGTGTATTTCGATTTGCAGAAAAGCCTGCTTAATATCTGCTGTCAAAGCAATGGGGTGTTGTCTAAATCTAATTAAAAGAAGGAAAAGATCGGGTAATAAATTTTGTCCAGTAAATAAACAGTCATTTAAGGATACCTCTCCTTTGCCATGTGAGGAAGCGTCAAATACAACTCTTAATCTACTTGTGGTTTTATCTGTTCGAATAACTGCTCTATGAGGAAGGTAGAAAGTTGTAGCTTCATCTGAAATAGGAACAGGTTCTATAATGTTCTTCTTCACGTAGCTTTCTATAACATCTTTGTATTCTGTGAATAAAACTGGATCATTCTGAAATTTGCATCGTAATCTCGAAAATCTTTTATTTGCAACTTCTCGATTGTTTTTTAATAATTGCTTCATTTCAGGTTTCCAAGGAAGTCGTACTTTATAACGCTTGTTGTTATAGGATATACCAGCTTCAAAATCTTTCATAATTTGCTCGTCGAAATCACTTCTGTCTTTATCTTCAGATTCAATTCCTAGATTCTCTAGTTCCCAAAACTCTCTTAACTGATCTGAAATCAATTTCTCTTCAACTATGACTTTCATACTCAGCAATTCGCTAGTTGATCCAGTACGACCCTGAAGACACCATCCAAAAATTGTTTCGCTTGCAACAAGCTTATCGTTTAAGCGTTTTAGTCTACCTGACACAACATCAAAATAATAATCTGAACCGATTAAAACTGTAATTTTATTTTCTCTGTAATTATAGCAATCTGCAAGCTGTAACCCTTTTAGCTGTTTCTTAGCTCTAACTAAATTAATATCTGGAGCAGGAATGTTAGTAGCGGATATTTGGTCTGTTTCTAATGCTTCTATTTCTATACATGAGAAAGGTTCATTTCTATTCTCAAGTTTCAATTTTACTACATTATATTCTTTCTCTATTGGTTTATTGGTCCCGAACGAGTATACCGATAAAGTTTCTTTTCTAATAACTTGTAAATTTAACTTCTGAGAAACGTCTTGAGTAATAAAACTTCTCATGGAACCATTATCTAATAACACGCGTACAATTTCTGTTTTTTCTTTGTTAGAGGATTCCCTAATTACCGCCGTGCATGTTTGAAGAAATACACTGCACTGAGAATTTTCAACTAGTTTATTTTCTGTGCAATGAGAAATTGCCGTAATAATATTATTTTCCTGGTTATTGTCTAATTTATTTTCAAGCTTATAGCAAATAGATCTGTTATGTTTTTTATTACACAGCTCGCATAAGTCTTTCCGCTTGCAATCTTTAATTCGATGTTGTGCTTTTAGGCACAAAAAGCATCGCGCCTGTTTTTTCAAAATATCTTTCTTTCCACTGACGCTCAAACTCTCACAGTGCTCCGAATCATGTTTCGCATTACAGTAAATACATGCCTCACTCACTGGTAATAAATATTCGTTCACTTGAGAACTGTCAGTTGAGGTTCGGTATCTACCGCGTAGATTGTTTTGACTATCTTGTGAAGAATGCTTTGATCTGGCGCCACCGCTTCCCGCGTAGGAGCAATGGTTTAACACCCTTCCCCCTTCTCCTTTAGAACTACGAAGCATTATTGATGACTCGCGACACTCAGTTTCAATTTTTAAAAATTTCAATAGTTCCTTTACATCGAATTCACCGTCGTCAGACTTATCTAAGCATTTTCTATTAAATTCAAGAGCCAGATCTGCAGGTATTAATTTTAGAAGAATGGGTTGTAACAAATGCCCGTACATACCAGAAGTGACATTTAACGATTCTAAACTTCTAATCTGCACTTCACAAGTATCGTACAATTTTCTTAACCCGATTACATGGTTAGAATCTTTTACAGGGTGTAGGTTTAATAATTTTGACATGTGAGCATTTATGACTAGGTCTGTTCTTCCAAATCTTTTTTTCAATAGAGCTACAGCTTTCTCATAATTCGCATCAGAGAGTGCAAAGCCGCAAACAACATTGGCCGCTGCACCTCCTAATAATGATTTCAAATATGAAAATTTGTCAATTTTTGTTAAAGAGTTATTCGAATCAATGGAGTTTTGGAATTGATTCCAGAATTCCAACCAACTACACGGATCTCCGTAGTATTTATCCAAAGTTAATTTAGGTAATTTAATTGATTTGGAGGAATTTATATTTCTGTTCTCAGAACTCGAATTATCCACCGAACTTCTATTTTCAGAATTCGAACTCTCTGAGAGACTATTCTGATTTAACGCCACCTCAGACGTTTGTGCAACATTGTGTTCATCAGAATTTGACTGAGAATTTCTTTCGAAATGTATTGACTGAGCAGAAATTTTGGAATTCCATAACATTATTTTCTGAGAGTATTCAAAGGCTGACTCTACTTCTAAATCAAATTCCTCTTCCTTATCAATAATTTTCTGAACTTTAGAATCTAAATCTTTTAGCTCTGTGTAGAGCCTATCTAAATAATTAGAATGTTCTTGTAACGAAATTTGATCACATTTTTCTAATTCGTTCTCTATCTTATTAACGTGCTTTGTAATCGCACTACGTATAACAGCTCTATTCTTTTTAAGCTTATGTAACTCATCCATTTTATAATTACTTTGAGTGGTTTGGCAACAAATATTTATACTCAATAATTACTGTTGAACTAACAGTTAATATCAATGTATCAAAAGTTTCTTACTTCGATCTAATGTTTCACTGGAGATATCCAACTTATACTCCAAAACTCTTCGTCCGAGTACTCATTCTCGGCCCCAATGCACCAAATGTTTATGCGGCATTCATCTAAATCTAAATATCCATAAAGAATGCCTCTAATCTGTTGTGGTTCAGTGTGTTGATATCAATCCAAACTCAAAGAAGATTCAACGAGAAAAGTTAAGAAAAATTTAATAAAAAAAAAATTAAGTAAAATTAACGCGTCAGCTTTCATGGAATCCAACTCTTATCTCTCTTATCTCTAGAGCGCTATAGACGCGCTTTAGGAGAAGAAAAAATAATACACAGTAGTAAGCGCATGCGTGTTGGACAGTTATGTAAGTGCTATACAGTTTTCGTCACAAGTGACGTATGGTAGAAATAGTTCAAGCGGTTCTCGTCGGAACACTTTACTTTAACCCACTAATCCAGTTCCTTGGACAAATCAATTGGACTGCCAATAAGGCGACACAACTGCAGTCAGATGTTGAATTTTCAATAGCTATAACCCATTTGCACATAGATGATGGAAAATTTCAAAATGAGGAATTTGCACATGTGGGGGATTCGAACAACTTAGTGTTTTTCTGGTAATTTCAGACTCGTAAATTCCAAAAATTTTCTCAAAAATGTAAAAAACTGGGTCTATCATTTAAAAAATTAATTTTAAAGTTAAGCGAAAATCACGTGACATCAAAAAGCTCCGTGATTGGTTGTGATGTCATCGTTCATGCAGACCAATATTTTTGTATTGCTTTTAAGCGCGCACTATTTTCCGATTTTGTTTTTGCAAGTTCCTGAAATTTTCTAGCTATCAAAATTTATTTTTATTTAAACCTGAAGGTTTATTTTATCGATCTAGATAGCTTAGTTATCTCAATTTGTCATAAATGTCTCTTCTACCTGGATTTACCAATCAGACAACCTCCCGAAAATTGACAGCATGTCAATATTTTCTTTCTTGGCAAAAAACCCGGATTTTATGGGAGCAGAAATACGAGGAATTAAAACCCAAAGGTGTGTAAAATCATTTATATTTTTTTTTCCAATTTTACTTAACATGTATTAATACTTTATTCATGCTAAACACAGCTCTTTTGTTTGTAAACACAAACAAGTCAAATAAATATACATATATCATATACATACACATTTGTAGTTGCATCGTTTTTTATAAATAGAGACGGATGTAATATTAAAATAAAAATTAGAGGAGGTATTTTTTGTGAGACCGGTCTCATTAGCCTTCGTGTTGCAAAAAGTAGACCGTAGCATTCCAAAACCAAACCAAAACAAAATCAATTCTTAGATATTTTAAATATGATGAAAAGAAATTTAAAATCTTTAAATGGCTTTACTTAATTATTTATACATTTTTAAATAGCAATACAATTTTATTGCCTTTAATATTAATGTCAAATTAAAAAATGTATAAAATTTCTCAAATTAAATTTAATTTTTAAAGTAATATAATTATTAAGTATTTTAAAAATATTATACTTTTTTTCAAATTAGTCACCAATTTAATCGAAAAATATCACTGTTACATTTGATACATAAGAAAGTACGCATCTCTGAAGAAAATATTTATAATACCTTGAAAATACATAACTTTCCCCTCCCCCGAGTTATTTATTAGATAATTATATGCTTTAGATATTTATATGTTTTTCGATATTTATATGCTTTATAAAATATTTATTGTACTTGAACTCTGTGATAATACTCGAAAATTAGCAGTTTTAAAAGTTAAATAGCAGTGGTTAATCAACAATCCTTTTAAAGGTATAGATGTATTTTATATACTTTAATTGTTCTAAAATAGTAATATTTAAACAAATGCAAGCATTTATTTACCGAAAAATGGTCTTCACAAACCCATAGAGATGATTTATATGATAATTTGAGGTTTAATTTCTCATCCCTTTTCATCTCAGTTGTCCAGATTTTACGTGTATGTGGGTCTTTTGGGACGCTGAAAAATATCTTCTCATTGCAATTAGTTGTTGTATTTTTACAGAGTGGCACAATACAGTATTTAGAGTATGATTTTTTAATGCCAGACATAACAAAAAAATGCTATTATATGCGATACTTTACACAAAAAACAAATTTAAAAGTCGCCTTTTAACATGTAAACAGCATAGGAGCTCGGTGTTTACATGAACGATGACGTCACAAACTCGGCGGAGATAAAGTAGCGTTTTTGAGAGGCGTTAAAGAGTCCGCTATAAAACCCATTAGAAATCACTCATTAGGCCCCCAAATGAAAGAAAAATAGCTACTGTCCTGCTTACTTTTTTGTCTTCTATCGTTTAAAATCAAAATTAGAAAATGTGAAAATTCCTCATTATAACTTCGATATCTTACAAGTTATTTAGGACTGTTGTAATGATGACGTATACTTAAAGGGAAAATTTGCATCACATCTTTCCTGTTGCTGGGTTGTTCGTAATAAAGCTAAGAACTACTATGCGTGGTGAAGGCATAGATTCCATTCTAAAATAATACTTTAAAATTACTAATTAATATAATTATATGTATTTTTCGCACAATATGTGTGAGATCCACTTTATAAATCTCTGTTTATTATGCAAAACAATTATTTAAATTTTATTTTGTCACCGTGAACTGAATGATTTTGAAAACGATATTTATTATGATGTGTATATTTATTTGTACGTTGTGGCAACAAGCCAGTTCTCGTTCTGTAAGTTTTTGATGGCAGTGTTTTTTGAAAAAGAGGCATCTTGTGATGTCTATGTAACTTATGAAAATGGGCTTAGTTTGCCCGAAAGTTGATGATATCTGTTCTTTTATCTTTATTTGTTTTATATTGAATTGTGCTGTCTAAAGAATAAATATTTTAAAAGACATTCTCAAGTTTTGTTTTCAAAGTCCTGTTTAGAGACGAATCTTTTGGAATCATCACGTCAAGATAGAGATCCCGTTATGAACCTGGAAAATTTCAGGTAAGAGATATTTACTCTTACAATTTGATATCTGTTTTTGGAAGTAGAATCCCAAAATCTGGCATCCCTGCCGGGATCTGAAAAAATTGAAAACTTGAGAATTAGAATTTATGATATCTGATTAGATTATTTTAATATGGATGTAGAGAGCATAAAAAGGTTGAGAACTCCTACTAGGAGTAATTTTACTAAAGCTTTGAATAAGGCAATGGAAGCTTTAGAAAGGAAAGATGAGGACACCGATTCTTTGGCGTTACAGATTGTTCTTTTAGAACAAAAGTTTAAAGAATTGAAAGAATTAGATATGAAGGTTTTAAATATACTTCAAAACGATACTACATGCAATCAGGAAAATTTTAATGCAGAATATGAGGCAATTATTGCTTATGAGGATAGATATTTAGAAACCTAAACTAGATTACACAGGCGCTTGAATAATTTGGAAAAACCGAAAACCGAAGTAACTGTAATTAAAGATTCTTCCGAAAATGTAAATCGAAAATTCAGACTTCCGGAACTGGAATTAAAGCAATTTGATGGGAATATTAAAGAATGGCTGCAATGGTGGGGTCAGTTTAAAAAGATACACGAAAGTCCAGATATCGCAGAAGACGATAAGTTTCAATATCTTATTCAATCAACACTTAGAAATTCTCCTGCCAGACAGTTAGTTGAATCCTTTCCTCCGTCTGGAAAAAATTATGATGATGCTGTCAAATGTTTGAAACAGCGATTCGGAAGAGATGATTTATTAATCGAGGTTACTATAAGAGAGCTACTTTCAATTGTAATAAATAATGCAAATCCTCAAGGTCATAAATATTCTCTTGCTAAGCTTTATGATAATTTAGAAGGGCATCTGCGGTCTTTAAAATCATTAGGAGTTGCAAACGATAATTTTTCTTCAATATTACTCTTCCCTCTTATTGAATCATGTTTACCCAGGGATTTGATGAAAATTTATGAGCGAAATCACACTGAAATAATCGCATCAGAAACTACCGGAAATGCTAGATTGACTCATCTCTTAAATTTTCTTAAAAAGGAAATAGAATCAGAACAAAAACTAAACATTGCTCGTTCATTCGGAATAGATAGTAATAACAAAAAAATGATAACTCATTATTCTCGAGAAAAGGATAAACCAACTGCCGCAGACTTATTCAATAGTTCAAAGTGGAATACACATCCTAACGAACTAAAAAATAAAGCATGTATTTTTTGCGATAAATCGCATATGACTCAAGATTGTAGATCAGCAAAAAATTTAACGTACGAAAGGAAAAAGGAAATTCTTTTAAACCGCGGAATATGTTTTCGGTGTTTAAATTCTACAAATAAATCAAAACACCTTGCGCGTTTTTGTAAAACGAAAGTTAATTGTTCGAAATGCAATGGATAGCATTTTGCTATAATGTGTAAAATGAATGATGAATATCCGGATAATAAAAATAAAGAAAAGAAGTCGGAAGAAGTAGTTGTTACGGAGAGTTTGACTAATAAAACATGCATGCAACAAGTTTATTTACAAACATTAGTAGTTCAAATTCGGGGAAAAAATAGTAAAGGTAGATTTATTCGTGTTCTCATTGATACTGGATCACAACGGTCTTATATTTCGAAATATGCTGCAACCTTTATGAAGTATGAGGTCATAAATGAAGAATCTATTTTGCATTCTTTATTTGGAGGTGTTGAGAAATTAGAAAACCATAAAAAATATTTGGTTCATTTAAGTAATGTCGATAATGGTTATCATTGTAATTTTGAAGTTTTGGATCAAGAAATCATTTGTTCTAATATTTCTAGAGTAAACTTATCTGCCTATACTAAGGAACTGAAATGTAATAATGTATTTTTAACTGATGTTGTGCATGCATATAATGATCAATTGTTGTATCAATATTCACCCCTAGAGATTCATTTATTAATCGGGGCAGATGTTGCTGGTAAACTGCTCAATGGGGAAATAAAGAAACTTAGTTCAGGATTGGTATGTGTAGGAACTAAATTAGGCTGGACTCTTATGGGAAAAACAAAAGAAGTAGAAAAAAATGACAGTACAAATACAGTTCTATCCTGTCATGTGAATGATTCAACTATCTCAGATTTATGGAGATTAGACACACTTGGTATTAGTGATCCTAGTGAAAGGAAAACCAGGGAAGAATTAGAGTATTCGGCAAAAAAGTATTTTCTCCGAACTGTGACCAGAAATTCAGAAGGGAGATATCAAGTACGTCTACCTTGGGTTGAGGGTCATCCCCCCTTAACAAATTGTAAGGACATTTCTGAAAAGAGACTAGCAAATTGTATCAAATCCTTAAAAAGATTAGGAAAAATTGACGAGTACGAAACCATTTTTAAGGAATGGTTGGATCAGGGTATTATTGAGGAAGTAAGCAGTTTGGAACCAGAGCACTACTTACCTCACCGCCCTGTATTCAAAGAAAACTCCACTACAAAAATTAGGCCTGTTTTTGATGGTTCTGCCAGAAACAAGAATTCCCCTTCAATTAATGATTGCTTAGAAAAGGGGCCCAATTTGGTTGAGCTGATTCCTTCTGTTTTAAACAGATTTAGAATAGGAAAATACGGAGTTACCGCCGACATAGAAAAAGCATTTTTGCAAATTGAACTTCATGAGCAAGACAGGCCCTTTTTAAAGTTTTTGTGGTGGAAAGATGGGCAAAAGGAGCAGTTAAGAATTTTTCAGCATAGAAGGGTTGTTTTTGGGATAACATCCAGCCCTTTCTTACTGGGAGCTACTCTTGAATTTCATTTGAATAGTGTTCCTCTTGAATACCAAGAAACGGCCAAAAAACTTTTGAAGTCCTTTTATGTGGACAACTGCGTCCACAGCGTGGATAATGAAAAAGAGCTGGTGAAGTTTATTCATGAATCACAAGAAATCCTTAGTCCGGCAAAATTTAATTTACGAGGGTGGGAGCATACCCCTTTTGAGAACAATAAATCTGACCTAACACTGACAAAAACAGTCCCTGTCTTAGGATTAAAATGGGAAACTAAAAATGATGTTCTATCTGTTAATTTACGAGACATAGATCCCATTGAAGAAGATCAACCCATAACTAAACGGATTATTTTGTCAATTGTTCACAAAATCTTTGACCCTATTGGATTTACCTGTCCAGTAACATTAATACCAAAATTAATGCTGCAAGAATGTTGGAAATTGAAACTGTCGTGGGATGCTGGTTTACCTTCTGAGATGACCAAAAAATTTGTCAAATGGAAAAATCAGCTGAAATTGTTAAGTGATATTTCTATCCCTAGATGTCTAGATAAAAATGATGGTGACAGGAAGATATCATTGCACGTATTCTGTGATGCGTCAGAAAAGGCCTATGCTACGTGTATTTTTTTGAGAAGTGAAGGCGACCATTCAACTGATTGCCAGTTAATATAAGCTAGAGCAAGAGTCGCCCCTTTGAAATCTATATCAGTATCTAGACTAGAGCTTTTAGCTTGTAGTATAGGAGCAAGACTGTGTCAATCCGTGAAAACTAGTTTAGGAATGGAGCAAGTTGCTACACGGTATTGGTCTGATTCCAGTAATGCTCTATACTGGATCAAGAAGAACGAAAACTGGGCCACTTTTGTGTTTAATCGTGTTAAAGAAATTCGTCTTCTGAGTGACCCAGAAGATTGGTATCACATATCCGGCCATCAGAATCCTGCCGATTTACCCTCACGGGGTTGTAGCATTGAAAATTTGGCTAGGTCTAATTGGTGGTTAGGACCTCATTGGTTGAAAAACCCACAGGATAATTGGCCTAAATCCAATATTTTTCCCGAGGAAGAAATTGTAAATGCTGAAAAAAGGAAAACAGTTGTTAGCGTCACAAATACAGAAGGGGAAGACAAAATCTATGATATTTTCTCCTCTTTCCATAAACTTCTTATGGTCGTATCCTGGATTTATAGATTTGTAAATAATTGCAAGGTGAAGAAGAATTTTAGAAAATCAGGAGGCATAACTTTGGAAGAAAGAAATCAATCAGAAGTATCATTGTTGAAGTTAATACGGCGAGAATCTTTCACAGGATCAAGCGACAATACGAAAAGAATCGACTGGCCACTGGGGAAAGTGACAGAAATTCTGCCAGGGAAAGACGGTGTGTGTCGACTCATTAAACTTAGAACATCTCGAGGAGAAATTCTGCGTCCAGTTCAGCGCGTATTCCCTTTAGAGATCTCTTCGAATGATTCGTCTTTTCCACCTGACAAAAATGCATTATCCACAAAAATCGCCTCTATGAAGAATGCTATTCCTAAGTGTTCCGACGACAACTCCATCGACAACACAGTTGTTCCAAATAAGACAAGACTAGGACGGACTATTAAAATTCCCGAAAGGTTGGATCTCTAATATAGTTGTTGAGATGTGGGACTTCCACACCTCAAGGTGGGAGGATGTGAGATCCACTTTATAAATCTCTGTTTATTATGCAAAACAATTATTTAAATTTTATTTTGTCACCGTGAACTGAAAGATTTTGAAAACGATATTTATTATGATGTGTATATTTATTTGTACGTTGTGGCAACAAGCCAGTTCTCGTTCTGTAAGTTTTTGATGGCAGTGTTTTTGAAAAAGAGGCATCTTGTGATGTCTATGTAACTTATGAAAATGGGCTTAGTTTGCCCGAAAGTTGATGATATCTGTTCTTTTATCTTTATTTGTTTTATATTGAATTGTGCTGTCTAAAGAATAAATATTTTAAAAGACATTCTCAAGTTTTGTTTTCAAAGTCCTGTTTAGAGACGAATCTTTTGGAATCATCACGTCAAGATAGAGATCCCGTTATGAACCTGGAAAATTTCAGGTAAGAGATATTTACTCTTACAATTTGATATCTGTTTTTGGAAGTAGAATCCCAAAAATATGTAATGAAATATAAATTTTGGGAATTTATTAATACCATTACTTTATGTAATTTTTATTAATTTCAAATAACTAATGTTTAGATTTGTTTGAATTTTTCACACATTCTCGAAAAGGATAATAGGTTGTAAAATCAGAACCCCGATTACGTACGACTTTTGGAGACTCATTATTCATCGTGTACAAATAACTCTAAGATAAAACCACCCAGGACGATACAGCTAACTTTCCATTTCTCTTGATAATAAAGGGCCAACGATGATAATAAACAGTAATGCAGTGCCGGTTGTACATCGTTTAACCCGTCAATTGTACCAAGAAATATATTCTTTGAATAAATTTATTTCTTTTCACACTTAAGGATAGTAGGAAAATAAGTGAGTTTGGAATTTTTTTCCAAAAAGATTAGATATCTCAGATTAAAATATGGTTTTTTTTTCAGTATCTCGAATTCGGTTATTTCGAATGTTTTCCTTGATCCCGTTGATTTCGAGATATTAAGTCGACTCTGTGTAGTCCGGGAACGTAAAGTCTAGGCATTATATTAGAATAAAAATGGTGTTTGCTCTGTTTGTAGTAAAAAACAAACTTAGATGAAATTGGAGGGCCAGAAAAACCAGTATACATGAGCAACGATTTCAACTCTCCTTTTGTCGGGGATTATAGTCAGAAGTCATGTGATCATATGGAAGTGCAATCCCATCGTTCCTTATATTGTGCTCTTGTTTACTTAATACAAAATGTGACATTTACATTTTTTTTACTGTTTTTAATGTACTTTTGGCAGCTGCATACTCGACCATTTTAAAATCTAGAGCCAGCAACCGCAAAGGATCATGGGAAAGGAGGTTAAACTCTGCAGTTACCCTGGTAGAAAAGAATGCCGAACGATGGCCGAATGGCTAGGGTGCTGGCCTTCGGAACCGGAGTTCGTGGGTTCGATTCCCACTATGGCATGGATGTTCGTAGCCGTTCGGAATCGGCTTTAAGCAGTAGGTCCCGGTCTCATTAGCCCTCGTGTTGCAAAAAGTAGACCGTAGCACTCCAAAACCAAATACCCTGGTAGAAAAGTGGAATTTTTCTACATCTCAATTCTTTTCCTAGCTAGGAATAAATCTTGAAAGGGGAGTACGATTCAAGGATTTACCCTGCTTTTTGGTACATGTAAACGGGACTTTAAAAGAAACTTAAGAGGTTAGTTTGTATAAATGTGGAAGATCTCAGACAAGTGAAGTCACAACATAGTTGTGGGGACTGGTTCTCGAAGGTCACAACCTTGCTCCAGGATATCAAAAAGAAAATGACCCCATACGTACCCAGGTGGCAAGAAAATTGCCTAACTGGTGAACGGCCCGGCTGACGTAAGTGCAAGGGAACGAATGAGAAAAGGAGGCGATGTGCAACTCCCTCGAATTAAGTTTTTTCTGTGGGAAGAAAATAGGAAAAGAAACAAATCGGAGAGGAATACAAGTAGTGGAAAGCATAAAAGTTGTTCTGTTATGTTTCTTTTATGTTGCCGTGGTTGGTTGGTGGTTGGTGTCGTGTCAGTCTAGAAATCATATAATTTCACGAAAAAATGGTTTCCATTGCCTCAAGAGGTTGGACTTCTAAGTGTTGTCTTCTTAATTTAGAAACAAGGTTCAAGCAGATAACCGCCATCCCCAGAGGTATCGTTTGTTAACTTTGAGGACATTGCGACCAAGAACCTTTTTACGTATGTCGTCCATATTGAACTCTGCGGATCTTTGGTCGATCCCGAAATCCTCTAGTTACCGAGGTCGCTGACTTTGCCAACTGAGTTATGTTGCCTTATTTAGGCAGCTTGTTCCAGGGAGACACTTTTCTTTGAAGGCGGTTATGCTTTGATAACTCTTTAATCTTATTTTTATTTAGTTTAAAAATCCCGTTAGTCTTTTTTATTTTTTAAGTAGTTTAGGAACGCGCGAAGTAGAGCCTTTTTATTAAGAGGACAACTTAACTTAATGATTTACCACTACCGCTCGGGCATGTAATTTGAAAACCACGGTCAGGAATTTAATAAATGGGTTAAACTTTGAAAAACGTTCAGAGTCGAAAAGCAAGAAATAAATGCACAAATTATGTCACGAAAAAAAAAAATGTTTTTCTCATTGTAAATATACATATTTACTTTAATTATTTAATAACCGTACAAACAGCAAATAACATAAAAATAATAACAATGATCATTCGTGCATATTAAATGTAAAGATAACAGCTACATATTTTTTTTTTATTAAATTTAAAATATATTGACTTAACAAGTAGTATCTTCAATATTAACAACTGATAGTAATAATGTAATTAAAATTATTTATAAGTAACTTTTATTCCATTAAAATATGCATATGACATGGAAAGCTGCTTATTCAATTTATTTAAAACTTCATTTTCATGAACATTTTATTAGCTATAAACTTCAGGTTTTTTTCCAGTGGAAAAAAAATTTATTTTCATTAGTATTTTAAAGCAATACATTAGTCTGTTGACACAAAGCCTGAAAATAATTCAACAGTCTAAAATTAATCAAACAAAACATTCAGCATTTTGATTTTAACAGATTATTAATGTATTAAAATCAACGTTTTTCCCAAAACAAAAAACAAACTTTCTACATAAGAGAATATTTTTTATAAACTGTAGATACCAGCATTTGTTCAAAGATGAGAAATTTCATTGAATAGCAACATAATTTTGTAAACTGCATTTCACAACACAAAGTATTGCAACAAATATTTCATGAAAAAAGAAAATCTTAATTTTATTTACAGATTGATTTCAAGAAATGACCGTAAATAAAAAATGTAAAAGTAGCAAAATTTTAGCATAGCATCATTACAAATTCCACAAACAGGCAAAAATAAAAAATTCAGGATCCATACATTTACTTAAGAGTTAAAAATATCAAATAATGAATAGTGAAAAGAATAATTCTTTCAAAAATTTATATACCAATCTACAGGTTTATAACTTAAACATGCTTCTAATTTTGTTTCTTTCAGTTTTCAAATCCGATCATCATTATCAAGGCATATTATTGCATTCTTCATAATTTACACTTGAACAGCACGTGGGTTGTAAATATTTTCATGAAAATATTCTGTAAGTATTTGCTTGATTTTACCAAGTTGTACACTAGAGATTCTCAACCTTTTTCAGTCACAGAGCAGTTTTCGAATTGGAAACTCAATGTGGAGTCCTAAATATTATCTCGCACCTATTTGCTATGTTTAGCTAATGTAACAACAAAATAACATTGACAATACAAGGTTTCGTAATTAAGCTTGCAAGACATTAGATTTCACCATCATTTTTTTCTGCATTTATTTCCCATACCAGATAGAAAACACACACGAAAAAAATAATAATAAATAATTTAAAAATTGAAAATAAATTTAGGACATTGTTGATCCACAATTTGTAAGTTAATAATTTGTATACCGTTACATTTATTGTAATTTGTAAGTTATTAATTTATATACCATTACATTTGTTTCAAAATTTTACTTGGGTTTGGGAAACAAAAATTTAATGAGGTGTGAGGTTGTTTTGATTTGCACAGTGACATTAAACGGGGCTGGAAGGTAGGACAAGAAACTAATGCACTGAATGCCGACTACTTTTTAGTCAATTATTTCACTTGATTGGTAATAAATGATTTATATTCGAATTTTGTTATAAACCGAGAGCGCTGAAGGTTGCAATGTTCAAATCTTCGTGAAAAATAGTCTTAATTTTAAACTCCAAAATATGTTTGACAGAATTTGTTTTAATTTTAAACATGTCCAAAGTCCTCCTCGGAGTACAATTCGAGAAACTCTGTAGTACACTATTCAAATTCAAATAATGCAATGCGATATGCCACTAACTCTTTCATTCCTAGCGTATCAAATGTGATACGGCCTCGTTTCCTTTCCCGTGCCTCAAGTATTGCATGACCTAGGAAGTACTACTGCCCAACATGCAACAGTGAAACACTGGTCTACTGTATTATATTCTAGTCGGTAGTATATGAGATATGTTGCTCAGAAGAGAAGAAATGCAGCCGTATTTTATGTGATACACTGGGAGCGTACATGTCGTTGACTTCAATTTAATATGCTGAAGAAAACCATTTTACTTCCCGATGCCAGTGATCTTCAAACTGAGTCAAAATAAAAATTAAACTTAACTATAAAAAATATAGTAAATTTAATGCATAATATGAAATGTAAATGAAAATAACATCAATAGAGATACACTTTGACTCTGTATTAAAAAATGCAAGCGTATCCCAACCACTAAATATTATGCAAGGATAGATGATACTTGAGATCCAAGTTATGTAGTTACCTTCTCACTTCCTTGGGAACTGGAGTGTATTAAATTTTTGTTTGGATTACTTTTGCATTGATGACTAAATAAATGTTTTGATCTGTTTCACATTTGGAGGTTAAAGTGAAGACTTTTCATTTCACTAGGTACTCCATATAACCTAATTACCTTGACCTTGACCTAAGTTAATGAGCAAATTACAGTAATTTTGTTAGTTTTTTCATAAAAATACAATACTTTCTTTAATCATCCTTTACACAAAGTACGTAAAACAGACTTTATCTACTTTAAGATTATTTTACTGGGTTTGGGTTGGGGGTCCCCCCCCCAGAAACCCTACTGTTTTTAATAGGCTTTGTGAGTCGACAAAGTTTGAAAACCAATTTCCAGGGCTTATCCTAGCGAGGGGCAAGATAGTGCACAGTCAAATGATTATTAACCAACGTATTACCAAGATTAAGGTTTGTGAAAAAGTTCAGCCAATTTCAATTCGTACGTGAGTGGCCGAAGATTTAGAGTAGGTAATGTTCTTAGGTGAAAGAAATTGATTTCTTCTACACAATAGATCAAATTTACATATATCAAACTTTTATTTCTCTCTACATGAATTAAGTAGCCATGATCCGCCATTATATGGTAAATTAAAGTTTAAAACATCTTCTTGCATTTTCATAAAAATATGCTCTTAATGAAGTACTTAATGTGATACTTTAATTTTTTACTTTAAATTTTAATAGAGAAATATGATGTTGAATTAAAATTGAAGACCGAATTGTCAGATAAGTATCTTGCATAAACCATTTGCTTCCAGGAAAAGAAATATACACTGAACATAAAAATGGTCATTATTATTACAAACAGAAAAGTGGAACAATTTATCTATCATTATACAAAATTTCCCTTTATTAAATCTGTTTATAAGATATTTTTAATGAACCACTGGTACATGTATTCGAAATGAATCTAGGCTTGTTAAACTATATTTAGATACATTTTTTGTAACTTTTAATGGTTGAAATAATGTATAAAACATACAAGATACTTTTGGATAAAAATAAAAAAAACGAAAAAGTCGGCGTTAATAATGTCCAAATGTAAAAGTATGTAAGATTACAAACAGTAGCTCTAAACCAACAAAAAGGAACTTATTTTTCAGAGCTTAAAGGAAGAAAAAAAAAAAAAAAAAAAAAAAAAAAAAAAAGAGGAGGGAGTTTTTTTTTTCCAAAGTCTGAGTTAACTCCTCAGTTTCACCTACAAGTAAACTTTCTCTACATAACATTGAAGGAGAAATTCTTTTGTAGCAACAAAACTATTCTTCTTTACATATTTTTACACTTGCATAGTACATTTTTACATTGCACATTGGTTTAACTTGTTTATTTTATTATTATGCAATATATTCCCTCCTCTAAAAATTAATGAATGAAACAATTATATGTTTACCATAAAAACCCATTTTAATATAAAATTAAGCATTTCAGTTTATCGTAAAATGGTTCTACATGACTCTATAAGTCATATAATATTTTAAAGACTACATATTATTGTTGAAATTCAATAAAACAGAATATTTGAGAACCCTTATTTTCCCTGTTCTATACCTCAGGCAACTTGAAGTAACATAATAATAAACTATATTTGAAAACACATAACTATCGTTAGGCAAAAGTATACTGCTTGTTACTTATTGTTTTAAACTTCAACCGCATTGCAATCTTATTTATATAAAATAAAAAAATCACACATTTGCACTTCTTAAACTACAGAATTAAAATTGAAACCTATCGTACATTATAAAGAGGAGTATTAAGTAACCAGATGCGTCACTCTATGAAATTCCAATGCTATGTATAAAAGAAATTAATCAGTTTCAGATATAAACGAGTTTAAAGTCTATTAAATTTTATAAAAATAGAATAGGTTTTGATAAAACAAATTTTCATAAACTCTGTATCTGCTTAAAACTTTTAAATAACAAGACACACAAATTCTTAAATCGCAACTTTCAGATTCTCTAAGATGTGGATATATCGTTACAATATAGGGCTTCCAGTTGTGGTTTCTTACATTTTGTACACCAAAGAGTATAAAAGGCAGGGCTTGTATATAGACTATTTAACATACAGTAACCCATATTTTCATGACCAAGAGCTTCTAAACTCATCGACGGATTTAAAATGACGAATTTTTGTAGTGTTCAGAAACACTACAAAAAGTTAATGCAGAGACAGGCACATTCTCTTTAAACACAACTTCAAAGATAAAATAATTTTACATTCATTAATTTAAATTGTGCTTTTTTATTGTTTTTTAATCACTTAATCATTGCATTTGTGCTATTATATGCTTACAATTAAGTAGGCATAATGTGATAAGTGTAATTTGACTTTGGCCTGAATAATTAAAAATATCTTTGAGACTCAAAAGAAATAAGACTTGAAAAGGTGGGCAATACCGTAGTAAATGAAACCACAGACACTTTTATAACTTATAGTGGGTTCAACACATGTGCTTTATTCACTTAGAAAACTTGATTCCAAAGTATTTTCATCAGAAAGAGTCTCAATGCAACATTTATCGAGACACTAAGACAGTTTTCTTTAATAATTATACTTTTTTCGAGATCAAAACTTTAACACTCTTTAAAGGTAGCAAGAAACAAAATGTTACTATGATGGAAAGATAATTTGAAATGCCACATAGGAGGGAGAAAAGAATAATAATAATTGAAAGTATATTCAAGTCACAATATTATTTGGTCAAATTTTAGATTGAATGAAATATTTTATTGAATATTCTACTAAGCAGCTACTGACAAAATTACTTATAAAGTGAATAAAAATTTTCTTTCAAGCAGCTCATATTTAGAATATGGTCCTACTATTCAGTTTTCATTCATCTAGAATATACACGCATTTGCACTGTTGGTAGGTGTAAAAGCAAAGCAAGTGACAGTAAAAAAATGTAATAAAAAATTTTCGCCATACAAAAAATTAAAAATAAATAAATAAAAGAAGTACATAAATATTCTTATATGAGCCATTTTTGTCACATTATTCTACAAAAATTACACTTGCTAAATTCATAATGAGAAAGAGCTTATTTAAAAAATTTTTGTAATCATGGAACAATATTTTACATTTGTTTCACTTTGGTCCTTTTCTCATTTCTCATAATACAAAGCTAGTTATATAGTAATTTTTATAGTATATTAGCTTCTGAACATTAAGAGCTATCCAATCAAATTTAGAAACTGTAGTTTTTATCTTTTTCATCAGAATTACCATTACAGTGCCTCAGATAAATCGCAGGTAACAATTTTAACCGAAGCCATGTGCAATTAACACACTATCAACAAGTTAGTTTGTAATTATTTAGATAGGCCTTTAAAAATATATTGCACAGGCATTTATGTACATTTTATGATTTCAATCATACATAGTTTTATGTTTGATGTGTTTAGTTTTCTGTAAAACTTACAAGAATCAAAATACTGGAAACAAAGCATTTTATGCAAAGATTACACAATTCGAAACAAAATGCAATGAGGATCAAAGAGAAAACAATTAAAAGGTAATAAAAATCATAAAAATTCTTCCATTTGCAATACGAAATGTTTTAACTGCCATGTGATTGGGATAACTTTGCTTGTCAACAGCTGCGATGGTGTTACACTATATTTTGCAAAACTAATTTAAAATCATATGAGAGAGGAAAAAATATAAATGTCCAGTGTATCTGAATGTACACAGGAATGTACAATCAAGAGAAATACTCTATTTTTTCATATTTACTTTTGATACAAGTGGAATTAGTCACTTATAGCATTGATCTTAAACAATTTGATCATTGGCTGTTCAAGAAAGAGAAAGGGTTAGAGGTATTGTTAAAACTCCATTGAATACCACAACTTGCAGATATTCTTTACCATTCATATTTATGGTTTCTCATGCAATAATACTTGTACCCAACAAAGCATTCTTTATAGATTCAAAGAAATCATAAGATCAGTTGCAGTAATGCCCTAAGAATTTTTAAGTCATATCAGAATAACTGTTGCTGCAGCTACCAAAATTTAATTAGAGACTTGGGTACATAAACTTATAAGATGGACTAAAGTTAAATGCATGCAGTGATTGAAGCCAATGAAGAAGAAATTACATCTGTCCACACATTTTAATTTTTTTGTGAGTGTGTGAGAGTACATTTGTTACAATAACGCAATATTTATTTTTAGCTTTACACACGATTGTCAATCACTTCAGCATCTTAAAACTAAAGAACAGTTTTAAGCAGAGGTAACTTCATTCGTGGCTGTATCTGGGCTTTATTGTTAGAGGAAAAATTCTACCAGTTACACATAAATAAGAAAACTTATACTTATAAGGATAACTAACAAAGGACAAAATTTCCCTGTTAAAAGGAGTAAAAAAAACCAAATTACTAGGTTTATTGAATTTTCTTAGGAATGTTAATAATCTTGACAGCTCTTTTCATAAGTTTTTACACAAAATACTCTTTCTTGTACACTACACCAACTACATTTACATTTATTCTTTAATTTGATTGACATGTAAATTTTTTTCAAAGAAATACATATTAGTTTTACACCTGTACTTATTCAGTTGGCTAATTTTTATCCTTGTTTCCACACCATAATAATGATAGTAATAAAAAAATATAATAAATTAATGAACTGGAAAAATGGAATTGGAATACAAAATTTGATAGTTGATCATGGTAGTTTCTACTGTTTAGATATTTATTTAAAATTTAAAAACACTAAAAATTGACTGATTAAAATTTGATTTTCATATTTGCAAGCAAGGTAACTTTTTCCTTTTGCATTTTACCGATCTCAAATATATTTTATCATATTACAAGAAGACGGATTTCTTTCCATTTCTTAAACATACATACATTTATTTACAAAGTGTTATCTACATAAGTATCTCAGTGATTTAATTACAGAAGTAAAGGCTTATAAAACGTAACAGTTAGAGGGCAGCTGTTTAAAATCAATAAAATCAACAAACTTGCTCAGTTGTGATAAATGAAAAAACTCAATGGTTTTTATTGTATAACAGCTTGTTTATAACACATAAATAGGATACCCTAACAATTTTTATTATAACAAAGTAAGGGTAAATGATATAAAAAAAGTGTTAGAATAAAGCCAATTAAAACTTGTTTAAAATTGTGGTACCAAGATATAAAGTGTAAATCTGTACAAACACTGGAAAGTAATTTATCTAAAGAAAGCAAATAATAATAAATATAAATAAATATAATGGTAATCAGTTCAAAAAGTATAATTTTAAAATAGAGTTCTGTTAATTTATTAAAAGGTGTTATGTTTTATCTAAATGCAAGTCTGGAACACAAAAATATTCATGAACAAGTTTGAATTACATAACATGTTTAAGCTTCTTAAAACAATAAATGAGTAAGTAAATAAATAAACAAAAATAAAAATTAGTTTTATATTGTCCAAATTCAAAAATTACATCAAGATGCAAAATTAGAAAATAAAAAATTCTTATACTCTTTAATAAAATATTGCTTAACACTTGTTAAGCAAATTAAGATTTTTAACCAAAATATTGCTCTGAAAAGCTGTAAAAATTGTTCAAGTAAAAAAATAACATTTGAAAACACAACCATTGATAATAAAAGGAGAAGATGTGCTTAAATTGTGATTTTAAAATGTTGTCTGTTCAGCAATAGAATGCAATTCCTATCTGCTTGTTTGTTTTGTGAGTTTCACAAGTTATCTGTTATCTACACATAATGAATATAAAAACATTTGCGATCACACAGTAAAATGTCTATTATATTAATAAAGCTTATAAACACTTATTATATGAAAGAAAAAAGTTTTTAAGCTTGACTAAAGGAAAAGATTTTTGGATTATTTTAGAAAGTGCCAAGATATTGGATACCAATAGTACTTCTGCATTCCATTTGTCTTCATGGTACTATTAGAATTAAAACAATAAAAATTGCTTAAGATAAAAAAATTGCTAATATCTAATTAAGAATTTAAATTATATTGTAACTTTAACAGCTGTATGGTAAGCAGTAGAGAACCCTCCCCATAGTATAAAATATATGGTTTTTTGTATAAAGAGAAAACACTATGAAATAAGTTAAATTGAACTGAAAATATGTAGGATTAAAAAGTTTTAAAAAGTAAGTACTAATCAAGAATTGATAAATAAACAAGCTAAGAGATCAAAATTGTGGTAAAATCAAGATTTTTATATAATTTATACCAAGAAATTACAAACACAGTATTAAACTGTAGATAAACTATGCAGAGCACTCCATGTGCATCATGATTTTTTTAAATAAAAAAATTCAACTTTATTTAATATTAATATTTATTTAAATATTTAAATGTATTACAGTATTCAGCTAAATTTCCCCTTTTCATTTTACTAAATTAGGCATGTAAGTATTTTCATAAAGACAAAGTTTGTACTTAATTTTTTTTTCAGTTTTAAAATCTGATGTATAATGCATACATGTTTGGCAAAAATGAAAATGGCATTTAAGAGAGAAATTTGAAAGCTTTTAAAAATATATTTATGTCCATTCAATTTAAGGAGCTAAATAATTTATTAAATGTCAAAATATTTTAAATTAAGGATTTTTATAACTAAATTATAACTATATATTATTTTAACTAAAATTATCATAATATTGTAAAAATAGAAATTTTGTTAATTTGAGCTGAGCTTTATTGTAACATGAACTTTGTTTCATACACATAATGAGAAGATATCTCCAGCCCAAGTTACATCCAAAGGTAATATTAAAGATGAAGAGCTGTGTGTGTATACATACAAATTTTAATGATATATATATATATATATATATATATATCAATGAAGATTGTTGCCTATTGGCTCATTCAGATAAAATATCATCTGATATCTTCATGGGATAGTAAAGTGTTCAAATTTAAAAGATTGTTGTTATAAAACTCATGGCACATAAATAACTTTCAAAAATATCTCCTTAAGCCCTGGGACATCAGCATGAAATACCTAATAAAATATTGCTCTCCAAGCACAAATGGACAAACATAACAACTTCATAAAGATGATTGGCACAAAGATTTGAATAAATTTGGAGCAATTCCAAGTAGATTTGAGGGAAGACATGCTCGATGGTACTGTAAACCTTGTGCGGCCCCAGACATTTCCATAGTCTTTTGATCTTCAACAACAGCATTTCCCAACCAATACCTTTCTAGTTTATTGCCTAAAGTAAAATCTAGTGCGCATTCAACAAGTATCTAGTTAGTTTATATGCAAATAAAATAAAAACAGCAGAAAAAGTCGTCTATGACACTCAACAGCAATAAACTCTATAACATGTGGATTTATTCAGCATAAATAAAATATAAAACATCAATCTTTGGCTTAATATTTTCTAATAACTGAGTATAAATACTTTAGAAAAAAGAAAACAAATAAAACTTGGCAAAGTCAAACTGTAAATAAAAACTAAAATAAATAACATAAAAACATATATAACAAAAAATAATCTTTGACTAACCTATTTAACATTTGAATATCTAAGAGTTGTTAAAGAGTATAATTTTCAATAGTTTCTGATAGAGTAACACTAACACTTTTTATTAAGAAGATATCAGAAATAGAGCAGATAGACTCAAACAACTATATAAATGCACACAACAAAGACAAAATATCTATAAATAACATGCATTTTTCTTTTACAAAATCAGAAAATGCACTATCAGTGCTACCATGGTAGTTGACTAGTGCATATATATTTGGCGGACAACTTAATATGTAGAAATTTATATGTATTATACAATAAAAATTATCAATTTACATAAATCTTTGTCATGTTTGCAAAAGTGTACAGAATGTGTAGGAGTACACAGTACAAGCATATGAACTATATACACAAGGGTATAAGTGTGTCTATATGTGGACATACAGACAACCATACATTATGTTATGAGCTACATGTTCTATTCAACAATGCACTTTTCAGAGAATTTCAATTACGGGCAGCAATTAGTCACAAAATATCACAAAACTTTCAAAAAGCCTTCATAGAATGTACAAGTTACAAAACTAAAAACAGAAAATCCTTGGATATCGAACAAAATATTGCATATTTAACAGGATTTTCTGAGTTGAGTATTTGGAGTCTGTAAGTGAAAAGTTGTCAAAATAATACGTTAAACTGCTCGAGAAAATTTGTTGACTTGACACTTAACTTGATGATGAAGTATGACTATCATGGTAGACTTGAAGCACTCATGGCCTTTCGTTTCCTGCATACAATGTATATTGAAATAAAAGAGAGGCGATTAGTATCTGCAATCCAATCGTTGCAAGAATGAATAAAGAGGGAGGCTCTATACTTTGACCAGATAGCACTAAAGTTGGTATTAAAAGATCATTCATCGGGCACAGCTTTTTCAGTTGTAGGTGCTAGGACAGGTTCCGTGTTCCGCCGTTTCATTTTGCTCTTGCGCAACATAGTGGCCTAAAATAAAAAAGGAAACAATGTTTAGTATCTGACAATCCCTTTTACACTTATGTTAAACCTTTAAAAGTTAAGAAATAGGATGATAATGATTAGGGATCTTCCTGATGAGGGAAAAGAAAGAGACACTTTTTAATACTTTAGAATATAGAATGAACATTAGAGGTTCAGTTTCTGATCAGTTCTCCTATCTCAAGTTTCTGAATCAATCTGCAGCACTGTAAACAATCTGATTTGAACCAAGGTAAAGACGTATGAAATACACATTTATGCTTGTTGAAAGATATTAGAAAAAATCATAAGAAAAATCAATTACTGGTCACATATTTGAACCCCACCTCATATAGAAACAATTTGCCATTGAGCGATAGTGAAAAGAAATACACTTATATGAAAGAGGCATGGTCATTCATGTCTGTCTCAATAGAATTTCCTCATAAAAAACAGTCAACCTTGTGAGTGTTTAAAGGATCCCTGAGTCAAAGGTTATGACTTTGTACACAAAATTGGGAAAGGTATAATTTGCAAGGCAGAACTGCGAATGAAAATCAAAACTGACCAACTGGGATAGACGAGTGTTGAAGAGGATAGTAAAGGATTACATCCAGAAATGTAAGACTACATTGTCGTAGATAATATAAAAAAAGAATATACCTCTCCAGAACCTTTTATCTACAAAAACTTTTCAATGGAAACAGAATACTCTAACCAGAGTGGTCACTTCAAAGTCACCAAAGAATGCTATAAAATAAAGCCATTGGTAAGAAGAGTAACAAAACCGGGCACAACAGCAATGGAAACAAATCAACCTAGTCTGATAAATTGTCATTTACATTGTTTCAGGCTGCTGGATGTGTATTTGTCTGGCAAGCATTGGTAGAAGTATTTTATGTTGGCTGTCATTTTTTTTTTTTTTTACTGTGATCATGGAGGGAAGTCTGTGCTGGTATAGGACACAATATCTTGGCATGTTTTGGTGTCACAAGAGCCTTGAAGGGAAAGATTGTCACAGAACACTGAAGTACTTTGGCATGTCATTACCCCCCGCCCCCATGTTTCAAATTCTGTTTCCTGGAGACCTGTGTTTCAATATGACAATGTCCCTTTTAACACAGTTGGCTGGGTTCAAACATAGTTTAATGAGCTTGATGATGCTGTGGAAAACCTCAAGTGGTGTGCTCAGTCTCTTGGCCTCAACATCAACCAGCCTTTATTGAAATTTTCAGAGAATGACTGCAATTTTCTTTTCTACTTGCATAACCCAAGCTTGAGACTGCTTTGTATAAAGAATGGGTATGAATTCTCCAGAACTTTGTGCATCACCTTTATTTGGCAATCTCACTTTGGATGCTTGCCATAATTAAGGCCACACATAGCTTAATCTCCTACTAAAAAAAATTGCATTCTTCCCAGGTGTTTCTATTATTTTGTTATGTACCTGTATTGATACAAAATGTATATATATCAATCAGTTTGCTTACATATATCTGAGGTAGATATTTTCTTACAGTTATACATATATCTGGAAACATTTAAATCAATTATAACAAACCTTGATTATAATATCATTCAATATTCAGTGATCATGATTGAATTTTTCCCAGCCTAACATTTCCCTATTTATAATTTATGTATCAAATGAATTTGTGAGAGGGATATGTTCTATACTTTAATATCTCTGTACAGAAAATTGCATAACATTTATATGTGATTTTCTAGCTGTAATTAGACATATCTTGCAACATAAAGTTTCCGTTGTAGCATCATTGTACATTTTGTATATTTCCACTCAGAAAGCCCTGATAGTTCAGTCAGTAAATATATCAACTCATAGCCAGAAGACTGTCAGTTTGATGTCCAAGCCAACCAATGACCATTGCATTCACTAATGACAGCTGAGGCATGTGAAAAATGTTTGAGGTCATAATGTCCTCCAAGTTAAAAAAAATACCAGGTGGCAGGACAAGCCTGGGATTCTTCTGTTTGTCTCTGCTTCTACATTATGAGGACCTACTTTGAGCTAAAAGTCATTCTTCCACCCTAGAGGTGACCTTTAAATTGGAAGAAGCAACCCTTTGCATTAACTTGAGTATCCTCTGGCACAAGTTTGCCTTATACCAAGGGGCAGTAGAAAATACAACTTCTTCCACGGAATAGTTACCCCAAATTACTAAAGTGGCTACGGTGGAGATTAACTGCAACTCATCATGGCCAGCAATTTAGTCAAACGACCAACAATGGGATGGAAACTTCATGGGTAATCGTCAACATCTGTCTAATATATAAACCATACTATTAATGATACAATCACTGAATTGCTCATGGGATAACAACACCAAATATTAAATCTTAAATGCCATCAAAAAATGACTACATCATGGGAAATTATAAGAAGCTACTCTAAACCATTTTTCAATTGTTTCTCTAAATATAACAAGGGTGGCCAAATAGTAGTGGACCACCAAATTTTTGTTGCCACGAGTCTCTGGTCCCCGTTTAAAATCTGAACAGGCTTTACCTGCAAAACATTAACCAGATAAAAAGGAGATTTTAATACATCATTGAATTTTTACTCAGAAGCTCTAGTTATATATATATATATATATATATATATATATATATATATATACACTCACACACAGTGGAACTTAATTAAGATGTTTTCTCAGAGACAAAGGAATAATTTAAAGCCTAATTTTGAAGAATTTAAAATTTACATGAAGCACACTATTCAGTATTTTTTAATTTTTAGTATGCATAACACTGTATGAATTATAACAAACTTAAGCCTTTATCTAAAAATGTCTAATTCACTCAATAGAATGCTCAACTAACAGGATTTCTCAGATATTTTGACTGATACTTCAAATCACCTCAAAATGTAGTATTAAAAACCAATGTCACTTTCTATTATGAGAAAAACTAAAGACACTGTTAAACCATCAATTTTTTAACATTTAAAAATTACATTAAATTAATTATTTAAGAAAAAACTACAATGATGTTAAAGTAGTAAAATGATGCTTACTTTTAATGCTGATCTCAAAACTACTACTTCACAGGGACTTTGAATCCAAGGTTCACCATCCACTTGTATTGGGACTTCGGTATTAAGTCGAATTCTTAACTTTTTTTAAAAATAAAAATAAGATATTACCATCAAATAATTAATAATTTAAAACATATCAGCTCCATTATATTTCAAAAATTCATACTAATGGTTCAATACCAACATGCAAATAAAATAGACATTTATTAATAAAATGATTATATAGTGTATTTTTCATATTTCTTTTTTGCTTTATGACAAATATTAATTCAAAGTAGATACAGCAATTTCCTGATGAAAATGAAAAAGTAATGATTTTTTTTTAATTAAAATAATTGAAGTCAACTGTGATTTAATGCTAACTCTATTTCTTAAATTTCTCAATACTTGTACAAAACTGAGAGAAACTTTCTTGACTACCAAAAGTTATAGCTAGTAATATACTTACATGGCCTCCTTGAGCGATACGAATAGCACTTCTTAATCCACTCTGAATTTGGCCCATATGTACAACACCGGTAACACCAACAACTTCTAGCATTCCATCATAATGTGTAGGTTTGGAAAAACTGTCTTCTCTTTCTGGTCCCCAAGGATTAGCACCGGATCCCCAACTGTAAGGAACCAATAGGAAATTTTCATACTCGGAAGATCTTTTACAAATTATATATATATAAAATAATCTGAATAGATATAAGCTTCAAAAGAAATTTAAAGAGTGGTGTTTATTTTTGATAGTGTTAATCTTATTTGCAATACTCTATACAAAACATGCTAATTCAGGAGACAAGAATTGATTTATAAAAATTTATTTTTAGACATTAAAAACATAGTTTAAAATAAAAATTCTTTAAAATGAACATAAAAATATATCCTCTCTCAATGTGACCCACTAAAAGTGGTGAGCACAAGGTGATTATAATTAAAAAATTAAATCATACAATAGAAATTAGCAAAATGCTTAACATAAAGCATAATATATTAGTTATATAGTTCAATTTCATATGATAATTATTATAAGAAAATGTTTTAAACACAATTATTTGGAAAAGTTCAAACAAAACAAAGTTTCATTTTAACAAAGTTTTCTTGCTTAAATTTTAAAGAATCATCATCAAGAAAGGTTTCAAAAATTATTTTGGGATGAATTTGTTTCATTTAGAAACAATAAACAGGTAGATATGTTTGGATACTGCTATGAAAAATGTTCCTGATTGGTGTAAAAATAAGATGTTGAGAAAAAAAGCTAGTTTCTTTATCTTATTTACATATATTTCAATAAATATAAAAGAGATATAAAATGCAAGAATAAATATAAAATGCATTTACTTTATAAACTATAAAACAAATATTAATATACTATAATTCTTTTACTTTAGTAATAGAAAATAATATAGAAAATTTTTAAAAAAATTGTAAAAATTAACTGAAACATCTTAATAACAAAGCTCTTTATAATAAATTCTGAAGAACTTCACAGTTGAAATTTTATATTTTGGTTCACATGTATTCATTTACACAGATATTTGTAAGATTCCTGTCTAAATTTTTTACACATGTGATAATACAGAAAAAAAGTTATAAAAATATGTGAAAAAGTCATAAAACCTCTTTGACATTTATTTTGATTAATAAACTGTTTTTAATTTCTAAAATACTTTTATTTATAAGAAAGACAGCAAATAAATGGAGTAAGAGTAGAAATTTTGTATGTAACAGTAAGAAAATAACTCAGAACTAAAACAATGATATAATAATCACATTGATAACTTATTAAATTTCTTATGGTAATTGCTTTGTGAAACACATAAGTGCTGAGATGTGGATGGGATATGATCTTATGCACCATAAGGAATTAAAATATGACAATTTTATACATTATTCATATCAATGACTTTGTAGAAGGTACATCTGTCTTTATTAACATCTACAAAAATTCATCTTATAATAGGTAACAACAATGATAATATAAAATAGTCATTGTTAAGAAAAAAAAAAAATTTTTTTTTTTGCATCAAGAACCAGCATCTGGTTTTATATAATAAAATGATAAATACTAGATAAAATAATATATAACAACTAATAGTGAATGAGTTACAAAAGATTCAAAAATAAATTGCAAGAATGACATAAAAATGACATAAAATACAAAATATATTAAATAATTTGAAATTTACTACTAATGAATGGAATAGAATGAACTTATCCCCAAAAGTAGCACAAGCACAGCTGAAAGTATTTCTTAAATTATAGATGCAAGCATTCTGTTTGGAATTATAACATACCTTAGAATATTCAGAATTATAATTCCTTCTACCGGAGGTAAATCTATTACTCTACCATCAACTTCTAATCTAATTTCTTTGTGTAGATCTTTCCATGTTTTTCTGCTTACCATTTTTCTCAGGCCCATTTTTACATATACTCCTTTATTATGTAATCTGTAATAAGAATAAAAGTTACAGAATGTAAAGAACATACACAAAGTAAATTTGACACTAGATTAATTTGGAATAAATAAAATTTTTCATTATAAACTCTTGATACCCTTAAGGAAGATTTAGATAAATATATTTAAAGTTTGAAACCTAGATATCCTCAGCTACAACTGTTTAAAGCTTTTGTATTTGTAAAAAATAAAACATTAAAAATCTAACCATTAAATATATAAAGTTTTATCTTTAAAAGTATACACAATCTGCACGGTCTGATCTATAGTTTCTTTCCAGTGACATTTTAAAACAGAAAGGTTTTTCATGCTGCAGACCATATTTAAACCCTATGCTAACTTAATGCCAGTCATACTTTCATTTTAAACATTTAAATTCATTGTCATAAAAATATGTGAAAACTTGCTGTATTTAATAATTTTGTTTTTGATATGACTTTCAATACCTGAACAAAATAATAATAACTTTGAAGAATGGTTTCACAATGAACAGTTCAGTTTACATAATAAAATTTAAATACAAACTCATAAAATATATACCTTCTTGTAAAAAATAATTAAAGAAAGATGGATACAGGGAATATTTAGTTGTGTAAATTTATATTTGACATATAATTTTTGAATCTGACAAATCTGGTTTCACTTATGACATTAATAACAAGTTATCTTATGATCAAAAATCTGTTTATGTGAGAAAACTGTGCTATTGTAAAATAAAATTTCAGCTTAACTTTTGTACACAATATAAAGTTTATTCATAGTTAATTCTCAGGATTAAGGAATTTACTGAAGTAGATGCTTTAACTCTAAAGTTTAAAAAGAACACAACTCTTAGACCTAAAATTTTGATATTTTTTAAACAAATATTTGAAAGTAGGAGCAATGAAAGAGAGTGATCAGGAATCTTTAATTAGATATATGTGTTTACTCCTGTCTAAAATACAGTCATTCTCTCTAAAAATTTCAAACCTTTTATCCCTCTCACAAATTTCCTTAAAAAAAAAAAAAAAAAAAAAAAAAAAAATAAAAAAAAAAAAAAAAAAAAAAACTGCAAGATTTTTTAATCATATATTATTAAACAGAAGTTGCATTAAAATAAATTTTTCTGTCAAATAATAACACTAATGAAAGACAGCAGGATTTTTACAGCAATCAGAAATTAATTTCATAAATATCCAAGATATTCATTTTGTACATGCTTAATAAAAATAAAAAAAAAAAATTCAAAGCAACATTAAACAAATCCTAATTTGAAGTTAATACATTTTATTAATGTATGCAAGCTTTTAAAAAGCATGAAAATGGGAAGAAAAGTAATAAAAGAAGCACAAAAAGATAATAAATCCTCAAACAGCTAAAGTTAATTGATTTTGAAATGAAGATATTTATGTCTATTTTACTTTATAATACTTCTCATTAATCATTTTTGACCACCTTTTCACCTGTTCATTGATTAATAAATAATTCCCCTCATTTAATAATTCTATTTATAACCTGTAGAATTTTTATAAATGAATTTACTTTTAACTAGCTAGACCAAAATCATTCATATTAAAATACACTACATATGTAGCTTTTGAATTCACCCAGCACATACCTGCTATTAAATTTATTAGGATTTTCTTCCCTAGCATTATGAAAATCTAAGCATAAGTCAGCATCAATGCCGATTCCAAAGTAATTATTCATTACAAAAATAGCAGTATTATCTTCAGATGTTGAACCAGAACTGTTTGGAACTGCTGGTGTATTCTTCTCATCTGGTTTATCGTCAGCATGAAAAACTACAGTCCACCTATATTAATAAATATTTTGTATAAATATTAACACACAAAACTAACTGTTGTGTTAACGTATAATTTGAAATTCAAGAACACAAAATTAAGAATGAAGTTACATGAAATTATAAAACAGTAACTTGATAAATACAAAAGTATAAAGAAAATTTCTAAAAGTGATCAGTTTGAAATTTTCTGTAAAGAGAAAAGAAATAATAGCTCTCTAGATCATAAAAGATATTTACTATACTAATATTTTTAAAACAACATTAACAACATTAACTTTGAAGTAATAAATAGATAAAATGAATCCAGAAAGAAAATACCCCTACACTGGTTCATTTCTTAGTCAATTTAAACATTAGAAATGATTATTTGATTTTGACATGAACCATGATAAAACAATCAAATACTGATAGATAAAAGGTTAAAAGCCTAATTGTCAAAGCAACACAGTTCATGGGGGTCATTTACAAATTCTACAGTTAGTTATGTGAGATATAATATTGTTTGTGAAAAGTAAAGTAAATGCATTTCTTTTGTCAACAGTAAAGGTAGATGGCAAATAAAACACAAATTTACAATAACAAAATTATATGTCCTGAATTTGTCTTAAGATTAGCAAATTAACTTTATTCTAGCTGCAGAGTACAATCATTTGACAATCAAAAGAAAAATTGTTCTCTCAAGAGAAAAACTTTTTTATATATAATTTTACAAGTGAATAAAAGGTAATAGCTGTATTTTAAGAGACTTTTTAAGTTTAATAATGATACAATAGCAAATGATTATAGAAAATGGTTCATTAAAAATTAATAAAATGAAGATTTATTAACTTGGAAAACTAGAAAAGTAAACTTTTAATTAAAACAAAGCATTAATAAACTCTCTGTATAAAAGAGATTTTTTAAAAATTCATTTCATTTAACTAGAAAAGTGATAGAAAATGCACTAAAAAATAAAAATTGTTTGAGTTTTTAGTTATGCTTCTAAATTGCGATACTGGTTTGAAATCTCTGCAACTAAGATTCCAAGTATGCTGCATAGCTTTTTACATTCACCAAACCCATTTTATTTTTTATGATTGAATATTGTATTGTCCTCAGACTGAACCTATGTGCCAAAAATTTCAGACCTCTAGCTAGTCAAGAAGGTAGGTAGTTAAAAATTGATTCCAAAATATGAACTGACACACAAGTGAAATTAAGTAAAAGCAATTAAAATAATATCAATAATTGCTTTTCTGATTAACATTAAAATAGAATTCTATTTTTACTGTTTTTCAGAAAATAACAGCTATCTGAAGCGAGTGTTTATGAGCATCAATGATGAGAATATTTATCAATAAAGCATTTTACACCAGTAAGATATTATTTTTTGTTCCAGTACCTGAAGGTTAAACATTTGAAGAAAATAAAATTTCAAGCTAGATAAAGTTAAAATATTTCTTTGTCTTTTTGAATAGCATCTCACCAGAGTAACTATTATCTAAATTATTAAAAATATATCATTTAACTTATTGTCTCTATGCATAGAAAATTTAAGCTCAATAAATGGTTTCTAATTTTCAAAAGTAAATACTCAAATTTTAATTTAAAAGCTTACATTTTTCTCAGTGAATCCATAAGAGGTATAATAACTGCACATTTGTCTCAAGGTTAGTTTATTCTATAACTTTGTTTTTAGTGCAGCCTAGAGTGCCTCAAAAGAGCTAGGTAAGAGGCAAGGTTATCTCTATAAAGAATTTGTAGAGATAAAGACCATATTTATGTTAAATAAGAAGGAAACCCAGAAAATAATAAGTAAGCTCTCTTTCATCAAGAGCAGCATTCTTTTATAAGTTATGGCATTGAGAAGAAATACCCATTACAGCATAGCTTTCATTGGTTTATAATGATTCACAAACTGTAGCATACATCATAATTTGAAAAATATTGATAATAAATCTTCAAAATCCTTTAAAAACTTTTCCCCCAATTTAATAAAGAGTTTTAATTGCTAAATATCATACATACCTAAAGGTAGTGGTTTATGTGTTCACTGAAAATGGCACTCTTTGTATTCACCCTTTTTATGAGTTTATATTTCATTTCAAGGAAACAAAACCTCTATCTACCTATTAAACATTATTTATCTCTCTTTCATAATAATCTTGACAATTTTACTTTGTAAAAAACTCAATGGATAAATTCTGCTTGAGTATACATTCAGTACTGAACAGCATTATTATTTGGGTTTTATTTTTGGGACTATATAATATATATATTTTTTTTAATTTCAGAAACCTTCATAATCAAGTTATTTATTTATAAGTTTAAGAATTAATTTATTCTTTACACAAATTTAATTTAAAAATTAAAAAATAATTTTGTTTTATTTGAGGATAAATATGAATATCCCAAAAATTTGTAAAAGATTGACCACTATAACTATGTAAAGTACTTGAATTTTTTTTTTTAAACTTTAATATTGATACAGCATTCTACATAAAATCTGGCTATTTTTGTACAGCAAAACTTAAAGATTACATAAAAATTATTTCCCTGTACAATATGTTAATAATGTTCACTCTGTTATTGTCAAATATTTTGCTATAAGAGTTTTAAGGAGTCCAAAGAAGTCTGTACATAATTTTAAAAACTTTAAAAATCTGTACTTAATTCTAACTTACCTGTCTAACCTTATTTCATCTGCTTCAATGATATCCTTTAATAGGGATAAAGGATCTTCTCCACCTGTGTATCCAGGACCCCATCGGAGCACACGAGCAAGGTCATTGCCTGTGCCCAAAGGAACTATTGCACAAGGAGGTGACTGGCATTCTGAGTCTTGTCCTACATTGTCTAGACATTGCAGAACCCAGCCAACAGTTCCATCCCCACCACAGACAAGAATTTTGTAATCTTTCACATGACGAAAAACATATAATCTAAAATACAGAAATCTAAATAATGTACCAAAATATTTTTTTCAAGTTACAAATGTACTAAAATGTAAATACAGCTTTTAAACCTTCACTTTTGAAAATACAAATACATTAGCATCTTTGTTACACTATGTATTATAATTAATTAAATTGATAATTAGAGACAACCTCTGATGGTATACTTTTTTAAACAAATAGTGAATAAACATAATAGCTAATAAAATTATTTGTTAAATTCTATAAAAAACAAGTAGAGAAAACATTCAATAGATAACAATCTACTATGTTCATGCTATTACCATAAAATATAAGATAAAATATAATGATAAATTTTAATTTAAAAAGGGAAAAATGCAGTAAATTAAGTTATTTCTGTATTATGATACAGAGTTGGAATAAAAATTTTCCATGATCATCAATTTGGGAAGAAAAAATTATCTATATTTCTTGATAATATGATATTTATTTTTTTAATGTACTAGACATTCAACTTGAGAATATCTCTTTGAAATGTCTGATGTTCATATCATTATGACAGTATCCAGAGGATAAACAAATATAATTCTCTAAATGAGGTACTGAAATAATAACCTTTTTTGATTAACATTTCACCAGTAAGCCTATGATTATTGTGAGCATAACTACTAATATAAAAAGTTGTGTGTTGTATGTAAAAATATCTGTGAGTAAACAAACATTATTCTATTTATGTGGTAATAGTGAATTACATCTCTTTTACCAACCTTTTAACAATTTTTCTATGACTACTTGCATTGTTATGAAGAAGCACTGAAACTTCTGCTGAAATGCAAAAAAGAAAATTTTGACTTTTGCAACTTTTGTTAACTTAGCGATGTGTAGCAACTTTAGCACCATCATTTATAATTATATTAAAAATCTTGTAACTAACGATGCAAATAATTTTAGTTTATTAAATTTCTTTAATATGGTCCAGGTGGATTCTCTTCAGTATTGTCACTTAGTTAATTTTCGTTAGTAGTTATTAATATCAACACAGTTTCTAAATGCTCAAATGATTCTCAGTTGATGAAGAGCAATCATAGCAAAAGGTGAGTAATGCCTGTCTTTTTCATTACTCATTACTTTTTTAGTTGTCTTTGACATATTTGGCACCCTAACAGGGACATTGGAATTGAATCTTAATTTGAGAAAACTGAAGAAAGGATTTAGTTTGGATGCTTATTGTTTAAATATTTAACTGGCTCATTGATGGAATATTTGAAATATATTAAAATAAAAGTAAATGAAATATTTTAAATATCTAATATGTGAATGAATAATCTGTTTTTGATTTAAATGGTATGTGTACATTCACAGAATAGAAGAAAGTTTTTCAAAATTAATATTGTTATAGAACTTGTTCTATTGATTAAATTGAACTGAAATATATTTGAAATAAATTGAATTAGAGTGATTTGACATGATTACCAAAAATACAGGATTTAATGAAGATTTTGAATGGTTAAATTTATTTTTGATTCTGATAACCATAAACATGTGTTGAAAAGTTATTCTAATGGAGGATTCACTGTACAGTATTTTAAGAATTGAATATGATCTACTTGGAAGCTTTTTATTCTTTTTTAGAATATTTAGTGAAAACTTTTAATTTAAGAACTAGAATGCATCTGAATGTTTATATATTTTAAATTGTGTATTTTTTTATGAATAGAATTTGCTGAATTGAATATTACATTTTTTTAAGGAAAGCAAAAGTATATTTATATTGAGTAAAGATCAGATCTGTATTAGCACTTATGTTAGTATATTGAGCCATAATTCTATTAATAGAAAATAGAAAAAACTCATTAAACTACGAGGAACTTATTGTGGCTGTTTTACTAAATTTAATGATAAATTAGAAACATTTTTGAAAATGAAAGTAGATAATTCTGACTTGTATGTTAGTCACTTGAGTCAGTTATCCCAGAAATATTTGAAAATCCAAAATTTAAATAATGATATACTTGATTTAATCAAGGGAGATATTGAGAGTACCGAAAAAATCATTTGTGATGAAACCAAAAGTGCCGAATCTTATGATGAGAAATTCATATAAGAATGAAACTAGAACAGTGTGTAAATAGATCTGACAATGAAATTGATAAGTACTCAGTAAGTGAAAAAAGAAGTTTAAAGTTGACCAAGATAGAGTTGCAAATATATGATGGGACTCTAAAAGATTGGTTGTCTTTTGTGGACTATTAAAAAAAAAGATTCAGATCCCGATATTTTGAATGAAGACAAATACCAGTACTTGATACAGCCAACCCTTAAAGTTTCAAGATCCAGAGAGGTTGTCGAGTGCCCCCATCAAATTCTTAAAAGCGCATTTAGGCAGAGAGATGTGCTAGTGGAGGTCTATGTAAGAGAACTTTTGAGCTTAGTATTAAACAATGTCTTGAACAATGAAAATAAACTTCTGTTAGTTAAATTGTATGACAGAATAGAAACTCAGCTAAGGTCTTTGCAGATGCTAGGTATAACAAGTAAAAAGTATGCATCCATGCTTTACAATTTAGTCAAGCTTTGTTTGCCTATAAATCTTTTACGAATTTGGGAAAGACATTTGTGTTTGATAACATTTAGACGAGATGAGAAATTTAATAAGTTAGAAACGCTAATGAAATTCCTTGAAATGAAATTGAGCGTGAAGAGAAGATTAGCCAAAAGTAGATTTGGGTTAATAGAAAATCTTGACTTATGGAACTTTTGTAAACTTAGTGATGTGTTAGACTTTAGCGTCATCATTTATAATTATATTAAAAATCCTGTAACTAACGATGTAAATAATTTCAGTTAATTAAATTTCTTTAATATGGTCCAGGTGGATTCTCTTCAGTATTGTTGACTAGTTAATTTTCTTTAGTAGTTATTAATATCAACACAGTTTCTAAATGTTTGAATGATTCTCTTCCAGCGATGAAAAGCAATCATGGCAAAAGGTGAGTAATGCACGTCTTTTTCATTACTCATCACTGTTTTGGTTGTCTGTGTCATGCATAGTTAACTACTAGTGTAGTTTGTTGATCAGCACCAGAAAAATGATTTCATAGAGTTTATTAGCTGTAATAATGTGGTATTTGTTATTATACTTTTAATCTTATTTTCATTTGTGTTATTTACTAAATCTACCAAAATATTCTTTAAAATTTGGTTTGTTAAGAATACAAAAGAAGGCACTCATAAAGTTTTATATATTAGGCATAAAGTTAATCTAAATAATACAATTAAATACTCCACTTACCCGGGTAAAGGTCCTCCATTATCTAAGTCATATACCTGGTACGGATTTAAAAGCTTTCGGAATGAGCAAATCAATTCTAAACCTTGACAACCACCACTTTTAACATTAACAAAAACTAAAAGAGGCTGAAAAAAAAAATTCATTAGTAAAATGTTTGTAAGATTGGACATTTTCTAAATTTTCTCTCTTTAATAATATTAACAGTAACGTAAATGTTAGTTAATAATTATAATTCAATAGTAATAATAATAATAAAAAAAGAAACACTTATAGGTAGATTTCAAATCATAAAATTACATTTAACTTTTTGAATCCTTATAAAATATGAGAATGTGTCTGCGTCTTTACAATTTTTTAGTATGAAGAGGAGGAAGAAATCTTTGCAAATTTGGTTTACAGTGCTATAATAAGTTTTTATAAATAAAGATTGCTAGTTAGATCAAGACCTACTGCTCAAAGCTCATTCCGAACTACTGTGAACATTAATGTGAGCAGAGGGAGAGGGATATAAACACATGGACCATAACACCATGAGGTACGAAGCTTTTTGTGATGTAAAACTGAGAATAGTAATGAACAGATTTTTAAGAGGGTAAAACTTTAAAGATGCACAAAATAATTATTTTGAAAATTTGTGAGATACAGGTATTGTTGAAACAAAAATATATCATATAAGAAAACTACTAAAAATTATTAATTCTTTTATTTTAAAACTAATAAACTATTTATCTAATATTAAATTGAATTCCTTAAGAAAAATACACAAATTTAAGCTCCAGATTCACCACACTGAAGCTGACATTTAATACACACTATTTTTGGGACACTTATAGCATAATATATAAGGATTAGGAGAAGTCAAAATAAGAAATAGAGACTAAAATACACTGTGTAAAAATTTTGGGAATGAGCGTATGAGTAAAAAAAGTAGCAGGAAAGACTGAAAGACTAATCAGAAAACAACCTGGATTAGCTACGGTGGGGTATGCATATTTATGCAGCATAACATAGTGGTCTAGTGTCGAAAGCATATAAAGCATGGTGGTGGTGAATGCTCAGCATGCTTCGATTTGTTATTTCAGTGTAATGTGTCTCTAACAGATAATTCTATACAGAGCCAAAGTGAAAGGGGGAGGGAGGCTGGAGTTAACTGTATTGCATTTCAACACTGAAATAAAAGTACATTTTTAAAGATACTTTTTTTAACTGCATACCTAATTAAAATATTTTAATAAAAATATCAAGTTTTTACTTTTAATTTCAATATTTTTGCTTCAAATTGTTTTATACATATACTGAAACATCACATTAAGTTGTACATGAACTTTTAAATATATACAACATTAAATTTTATATAATTTTTAATAAGATTAGACTGCTCCCTCCCCCGAACTAAATCCTAGCTAATCCTAGTTATCTCTATACTGTTTAAGAAATCTGGATAACTTTACTCGACTTCGAATCTTTCGGAACTTGAGGGAGGTTGAAATGTGTCTGTGGGGTTGGGAATAACTTACAGCATCGTTTCAGGAATTTGGACAACAATTACAATGACAGGAACAGCTGTCAGAGGGTTCAATATTGGTCATCCAAGCACAAACACCTCCAAGCACAAGCACGCGGCAGATGATCTATGTATGGTCTTACAGCCGAGATAGATTAGGCAATTGGATACAGTTGGAGAAATCATAACATACACACAACATACTATTCGACAACTAGACAACCAATATCACTCTCATGATGACAGCTGTACTCAGCATAGGTGGATGATGCAAATCCTGCACAGAATTAAGGGGCGATGCTATCCATTATTAAAAGCATCTTTTCATGAACCTGGAAAGTATCTCAAACGGCAGAAACAGCTGTCCGAGAGTCCAGTAGTGGTGGTCGTCTACACGGAATCTCGGCAGCGGACGACTGATATATTGTTTTACATGCTAATAGGAACAGGCAGTAGGCAATACATGCAGCAGAGAAAACTAATTAACCAATATCCCGCTCTGGACAACATATTTATTCATAGTGAAAAGACGATGAAAATCCTGGATAGTATTCAGGTGGAATCATGTTGATTACTGAACACTGGATTTTCCCTGACAATTACTGTCACTTGGGTGTTTGGGTTTGATTCCCAACTGTACTCGAGAGCTAATTTTTTATTAAAGTTTGTTTTTATCATTTGATTTTTTGTTTTGAAAGTTTTATTTACTTTTTTCATTTCTCTTTTATATTTTGGATCTTAGGATATTATTTATGTCGATTTGGAACACTCTTGCACAATGTTACATAAGAAAAACTGTCTCATTCTTCCTTTTTGCACGCCATTTTACATGATCGGTTTAGTTTGTAAGGAATTCTTAGCTTTTTGGTTTAGTTTTTGATGCAGAAAGACTAATTATATCATTTAAAGGCAATTCCAAAAGGCTGCAAATGGTTTAACCAGAAAGTGAAATCGAATCCATGAACGTTGGTTTCGAAAGGTAGCACCATACACTTCGGTCATCGTCCAGTTTGAAATATAGGTAGAAAAAATCTAATTTAAATATTTTCTCATACCAAATCTGTACTTCATCCTTTTGTTTTTTAAAATTAACTGAATGTTTTGAACAAAAGTTCAATGTAATGTACAAGAGGTTAAATGGTAAGTTTGTAAGAAATTGATAGATGTAAAGTTCTTAAACTGTAGGTCAGAATTTCATATAGTTCTAGCCTTAAAAAACTGCATATTTTCATAGAACACTGTAAAAGTAATAGTCAAAGAAACGATATATTTACTTACCCTGATGCCTTCCGGAATCATTTCTGGTATAATATTTGGTAATAAAAGGACTAATAGGTTTTTGTCTTCGTAACTTGTTTCCCGTAACATGTAAAAAGCTTTCACAGCAATATCAGCATTGTCATATGTTATAATAAGAGAACCATATTCGTAATAAATTGGACCAATCTGACGGAATTTATAAGCTGAAACAAGAAATTTATTTTTTAGGTATAGATAAATGTGTGTATTTTGTGTACAAATGGCATTGAGCATATTTCATAGTTACAGACTTCAATTAGCCCCAATGAAATTATACTGAATGGAAAAAAACATGAAATTACATTTAAAATGAAAAAATCAATTTTTCATCTTACAAGTAAAAAATTACAGAACAATTCAAAATCTGAAAAAGAAAGAGAGAAACAAAGCATGCTATGTAATTTATCTTGAAATTGAAAATTCTCTAAGAATCGTAACCTTTCTTCCAACATCGGTCAAAAAATTGGTATGCAATCTTAAATTTGAATGTGTATTTAAAAATATATAGTAATTATATATAATATATATAATTATACTATAATATATAATAATTAAATATAAATTTGAACTGCTGAATAAAACTCCCCTATTTTAGTGAAGCACTTGATTCAAATTTTCAATCTACTGTATACACATATGCTGGAAACTTTTATTAAGAACTCAAGAGCTATTTGACTAAATGCTGAATTAAACATAGAAATATGTTTTAATTGAAGGAAGGTGAATATTCTCTACAGTCTGTTTGAAAATTATTGTAAAAGAAATATAAAAACAGAACCCCATTTATCAAATGACTTACGTTTTCCTAATTTGTCCACAAGAATCTTTTCATATTGTCGTTGAGCTAAGTTAGGAGGCAAGTTACCTACAAACAGTGCAACATTTGAACTTGAAACATTTTCTTTTTTCTGCAGATAAAAACGAGTCAGCTCTTTTTGCCGGACAGACTCCTGAAACAATATTATTACAAAAATTAGATATTCATTAAAAAATAGAGGTTTGCATCCCATTTTTCAAACAGTACACAAAGGTTACATGGTTTGAAACAGTTTTACCTCTTTCAATGAAACTTAAAAAAAAAAGGAAAAAAATCCATCCATAATCTTTGGTTAGCAACATTAGATAAAGGATATCATATCAAGGGAAAAGAAAAGAAGAGTGTAGATTTCAGGAGGAAAAAGATGTATAAAGCCGAGAAAAGTTAAAGCATTTTCAAAATGAATAAGGGTTATAGTTCGTCTCCAGTCAGAATCTGAAACAGGATAACTCCTTTTTCTTTCTGACTGATGTACCTTTTCCTCCTGCCCAATACATATTCCATCCTGAACTGATAGAAGAAAGATGAGAAAGAATTTTTACCCTTGCAATATTTTTAAGTAAGTCCCAAGGTCCTTCTTGATTGTCCATAGCTCGTTCGTGCACAGCTAAAATAAAAAATTTTGCCATTTCTATCACATACTTATAAACATGACAGCATTTAGATACACATCATGCTACAAATATCCGTTTCAATATTTTAATCCACAATATCTTCACTCAACTGGGGTCTGTAGTTCTTTGCCAATGAAGAAAAAAAAGGGGGAAAGGGTTAGTTATCTTTGACTGAAGCGCTCAGTGCGGATGTATGTAAACCGTGCGACCAACAGGCATAAAGTCTTTTAGTGATTCTTTGTGGCAGCATACAAAACTCTTGGAAGCACTTTTTTCGAACTTCGAATTGATATATTGATATTTTGTTTATCTCATTTTATGCAGTTTTCCATATTTTTTTAAGTATCCTCCTCCATAAGAATCCAAAAAGAAATCTTACGATCCTAACTTAAAGCCTAATGACAGGGAAATTCAGATCTGGAATAAAATTTGCAAAAGTTATTACCAGCTGTAAAGAGTTAAAAAAATGTTTTAAAGGAATCAAATTCTAGAATATTTATAATACCAATAAACTGATTCTTTGTTTTTTACTATTTTCTCTTTATTTTTGGTTAGTCAGCTATAGATTATTTGGTATAGTACTTGTTTTTGTGTATTTTTGTTTGGAGCAAAATAAAACCAAAATATATTATTGTCTACTTTTTTTCTACTCGACGGCTAATGAAATTAGAGCCTGCTTCTTAAAGCCAATTACAGGTGGTTACGAACATCCATACTAGCAGCAGGATTTAAAAACCACAGATTCCGGGACCTAAAGTATGTGCCCTACGATTCGTCCATCTTTCGGTTAAATATATGTCGGATAGTTTTTAAGTACGATAAAAACGGTATTTTTTTTTAAATGGCACCTATATTGTACAGAAGCCATAGCGCTAGTTTTAACTTAAGTGTAATTTCCAAAACTGAGCAAATCGAAAATATTGCAGCAGTACTCGATTAGATCAAGATTTTGTGACGTTCACGCCATCGCCATGTGCATTTTAAATTAATGCGGGATTTCTGATGAAATTTAGTATTTTTGAATAATTTTCTTAAAGTTGGGCATTTACGATGATGCAGCCATTTTTCCTGAAATTACAGTATTCCCTAAAAGAAAGTAACATCTCCTTGTGTTATCATTTCAGACAGGTGGTTTGAGTTATATGAATTTAAAACTTTGTACTTACTGAATTATCTTATTATATCGAAGTATTGTATCTTATTGAAGATTTAAAAAGAAAAATAAAACTATAGTTTTATGAGAATTAGAGTTTTGGAATCCTTATATCATTCACACAAAATTACAGTTAGTGTACAAGAAAGTAAAAATAAAAAATCAATATAGATTTTTGATCAACAAAGACCACGAAGATCACAGACGTTAAGATCTTCAATGTGCATGCACAGTGCCAGTGTTACTTTCATAGGAGAGGGCGAAGAAACCCTATTTCTTTGCAATAAAGTACTTTACTCACCCAAAGCATACAACAATAATGAAATCTTTTTAAAATGTTATATATTATTCTTTATACAAAAGTTTCTCAATTACAATATTTTTTTCTTCATAGTGTTTTGAATAACTAATTTAGTCACAGATATAAATATTTAATTTCCGCATTCATTTTCCTGCATTGATTACTTTCGCATTCATCGTTTCCCATGGTGAAAAAATAACAATCAATCGAGGTTTCACTGTATAGTATAGATATATTAAATTTATTTTTTTACATCATATTTAAAGTAGTTCTAATATCAAATACTGAACATGCTATTAATACTTAAACAACTTTATTAATTTACTGAACCGAAAAAGTTAAAATTTTGTAATTCCAAATTAGGTTGAAAGAATTTTAACTAAATTGAGAAGAAAACTAAAGTGTGTTTATTGCTCAAACTATTTTCTAATAAATATGTGAAAACAACTTTAAAGTTTTGCTTTATTGTTTTGATACCACTGCAATTTTAACCCAGAGATTATATATTTGCACTGAAATGTAAATGCCTGTATAAAATTCTTAAAATTGAACAATCAAATTATAAATGTTTAAATTGATTTTACTAATGAATATTTTATTAACAAATTTTTACAATCATCTATTTTATTTAATTTCATATTCATATTACAATTAATTTATACATTTTTTACCTTAAAGAGAACAAATTACTCATGATTTTACTTTTAGAATTATAAAACCTGACTTGTACAGCAGAAGTATCAATGATTAATGTAGCAGAAGAACAGTAATTTAATAAGGCTAAAATTTTGAACAGAAAAGAATCAAATATCTCTCAGGAGGATTTTATAGTAACCAGACACTAATATTCTGTTTAGTCTTTTGTTTGAACATGTTGTTCTAAATGTTTCATTTTTATACAACTGGATTTCACATTTAATTTGTAAATAAACAGCTGAATAATTCCATTTAGAATATAAAATATAAAGAGGATTCATTTCTATATTTAGAGATTATAATGCAAAGTATGCTCTAATCATTATATTAAATCATTAATTTTAGAATCCCACAAAAATGAATCTTTAAAAGAAAATTAAATATATTTATAGGCTAATTTAAAATGATAGGTTTTAATATTCTTTATAAAATGTTTAACTTTGATATTGCATTAGTCTCAAATTAACTATTAAACATTACATATAGAACTGTTTTATTACCTTTATTCAATAATAAAATTTTAAACAATATTGACAACAGGTATAAAATATATCTATTTACATATTAAATAGGTTTACTGAAATATTTTAGACTGAATATAGATGACAAGGTTTTAGTAACAACTTCACTTTTCTTGAAATTTACCCTCACACATGTGTCTAGTTTTAGAATGATAACTTTCATTTGCATTGAACTCTCTTAAAGATTAAGGAATATACTCACAAAGCATACCAATTCAATATTAAAGTAAAATCCCCAGGTTCTCCTTAATTATAGATAACTTATTCCTCTCTATCATTGGTGAAAACAGATATTAAAATTGGATATGCAAATCAGTAGGACTCAGTTATTAATCTGAATATTCATTTATAATTGATAACAAAAATGCTAAATCATAAACGATTACTAAGGTGATAAGGTGAAGACAAGAAGATAATGCTGGTAGAAGATATTATGGAAAGGAAAAGTAAAAGGAAACATACAGAAAAGCATATAGGGAAGAAACTCAGATGAAATTAGTTATTTATCCTCACATTTGCTCCAATCCACAGCAAAAATTACCTTGAATTTCAGCAATTTTTAAATCACATTTGGATTTTTAACAAATAAAGTAATAGTCAATTTGGAAATAAAATAAAAAAAAATACAGTTCAGTTAATTTTTTATTTTATTTCCAAGAAATTTTAAAACCAATTTCATCCTTGATTATTAAACTGGCAATTTTAGAAATGTTATGTGTATATATATATATATATATATATATATATATATATATATATATATATATATTTAGCAAAACAAAATACAAATAGTAAATTTTTATCATAAGCTCAAAATAAATATGAATAAAAAGCATATATATAATTATAAAATTTAATATTTAAAATGTACCATTTGAAGAATAAGTCTGTTTTATAATTTTCACCTATTGACTTACACATATTCTTATATTAAATAAATATATATTATTAGAGATATTATTTTCTGAAGGTTTATATATATTTAAATATACACCATGCTAGATATTTTTAATTAGAAACATATGAAAGTATTAAAGAAAAGTGATTGCTAAAAAGAATTATCCTAAGAGAATATAAACATAAAATTTAAGAGAAGGTTATCATATATGATATAAGAAAATAAATGTTACTTACAACCTTTGTCAATTGTTACTTCACTTAGCCTATATTTGTTTATATCTGATGTATCTAGTCCAAATTCTGTTAATGTGGCTGCCATTACATCTTCTACACTTGTATCACTTGTTACAGGGATGACTCTATGTGTGTCAGTAGCTCTGAAATAATTTATCTTCAATCAAGCATTCAATCAGCATTTAAAGAGCTTCTCAAAATGTGTAATGTAGATAAAACAAACTATACCTTTAATTTATTACATTTAATAAACTGAGAAAAAGTTAACAAAACAGATGATTAATGAAAAACAGAAATAAAACAAACCAATAAAAATAATTTGAACAAGAATTTCCTAGTGAACAAAATTTGAAATTTAACATTATTTAAAGCATCCTAAAATATAATGATAATAATCTTAATTGCCATTCAAAGATGTCAAAACTTCAATCATATTAACTTTAACTAAAAGGAATAGCTTCATAGTTAGTTTGTTTTTTATTTATCAGTACAGCTGTAAGTTACAATCATGAAAAGTTTATGCTTATCTGAGATATCTGTAATATGTATAACAAAAAGATTCCATGTTATTATATAAAAAGAGATGACTTATAGATATGTTTTAGATCTGTAGTTTTAGATAGCATGAAATATATAACCCTGATTGATTTAAAAAAAAAAAAAAAAAAAAGAGAGAGAGAGAGAAAGAAAAAATTATATAAAGAAGGGTTAAATATAATACCACAAAGTGTTGGCATTTTTTTGAAGTTATTAAGCTATAATGAAATAAAATGTTACAAATACAAAAATTTAAATCTATAAGTCAAATCAAAGAAAAAAAAATACAAATTTTTACTTTATAAAAACTGACCTAAATTTTCCAGGATATACCTTGACACTTCCTAAATTAGAGTTAGGTGGCCTATATCTTAACAATATTGCTGGCCGTTTTCCTTCTTTTCTAGTCAAACTTTGAACAGGCACATATTCTTCTATTTCTTTTTCAGGAGGGTCACCTGAGAGTAAAAAAAAAAAAAAAAGTATACTGTCACTTTTAATAAGACATTTATTTCTTAATAGAAGTTATAAGTAGCTAACTATGTTAAACATCAAAATTTCATAAATTCAGATATCTGAGAAATTTATGAGTAGTTAAGATTAACTTTCAACATTAGGAGTATAGAACCTTACTCATATGATTAAAATATTCTGAGTTTATTCTAAACTATACATAAATAGACAGACATATATATAATCCTAGAAATCAATAATTAACAAAAGCTGTACTATATACTGTTAATTATCAAGGTTTCATACAGCTTCACAGAATCAACAATGTATCAGATAATGATTATACTTAAAGTCAACTTTAAAATTTTGGGAAAATAAAAAGTTGACATAGATGTCCCAAATTTTCAGGATACTAAGAGTGAATGATTACCAATGGGTTGAATTAAATATGAGTCTAATTTTAGGAGGTATGCTTATAACATGTACTTAAAAAATTAGTCATTGTGTTTATCATTAATATATTGTCTACTGCATTAATTCTCTAACTGGTCTAAATCAGATATAGAAAATATACATGATTTGACATTGTAATTCTACTAAACACACTAAATTACATCCTGCAACAAATTGAGCATGAGATAATAAGTCCAAATATAAAGGAAAAATGTAAATTTGTTGGAATTCAGAATTATAATTTACAAATTGAACACCTAATCTTTTATCAACAGGAGTGACATCGAATGAATCTGTACAGTTCAGCAGTCAGAAAGTTAAGTTTTCAGTATCATTTGTGAATCTATATTATATTAAATGTTAATAAAATTATACAGGCCTAGTTTTTAACTTTTCTTTGTACACCATAATACACATAAAGCTTGTAATGGGTATTTACTAAAATACAAAAATCTGAATGTATATTTCAGGTATGATAATAGACTGTTATAAATTATTTAGCAAACTGAGAATATACGAGGTTTTTTCCTAAAAAACTAATGATAATAAATATGATAAATGATACAGGTTCTATGAATAAAATTATATATATATATTCATATATATATATATATATATATATATATATATATATATATATATATATATATATATATATATGTATGTGTGTGTGAAGTTTGCATGTATACATTAAGTGTGTATGTATATATATATATATATATATATATATATATATATATATATATATATATATATATATATATATATACATATGAAGAAACACAGTCAAAATAATTTCTTAAGCATTTACATATTGCTTTTTGTCTTTAAACAATATAGATTACTTTTATGACACCAGTTGAATAAATAAAACAACTAAACCTCAAAAAATAAATAATTTTAAAAGCTATTTTTTTTAATTTTTTAAAGCATTGAATCTTTTCAAAGTTTAATAAAGAACACCAGCAGTATTCTTACCATACACATCAGTGATATAATAATGCTTGGGATCATCAGATATGTGGAAAGCTCTTAAAGCAGCATTCTAAAAAAGAAAGAAAAATTTTTTCATTCATAAAGAGCCTAAAGCTTACAAGAAAGAATTTTTGCAAGTTTACAAGACTTTATTGTGCTAAAAATCAACAATCATAAATTATAATTATGAAATATAATTTGTGCAATTAAAGATTACATAAATATGTGAATTTACTTGAGTTACTAAGAATAGTTTTCTAAATTACAACTACTTGCCAGACTGATTCTTAATAAGTTATAAAGATGAAACAAGCTATATTCACAAATTTCAACTGACTTAAAAAAGGTTATATTGTCGTTTTTAGTAGCAGTGAACAGTTTTACTACCATTTCTGAAAGCTTGAGAATTATATGTTGAACTACTGGTTTTTAGAATTTTTTAAAATCAAATAAAACTATGGGGAAAAGACAGATTGAGTACAGTTACAGGGAAATGTAGAGGAAATCTACAGAATATTTAGATGGAAGTATACCTTTCATCATCCATGTTTTTACTGGAAGCCTCATTTCTTTTGATAAGATAAAATTTAAACAATTAAAAATAAAAATATTGAATAAAAGTAAACAAAAGTATGAAAATACACATTATAATAAATTAAATACTAAACAACTTACAATCATCTGCTCCACTGTAGCATTCCGAGAAATTGTGATTGTCCTAAACATTCTTCTTTTCATGGAAGCATTCCCATCATAAACTTTTATTACTTCTATAAGTGAAATTGGATTTAAAAAATTTTAAATGCTGTTACAGAAAGTAAAATTCATTGAATATATTTAAAAATGTTAAAAATCAAATGAATTATATAGTACCTTCATCTTTATCTTTCTCCTTAGGTGAAGGATAGTCATCAAATTCTTTATTTTTGCATTCCCCAGGAGACAATTCTTCGGAAATACTTCTAGCTACAAATTGAATAAAACAATAGAAAATTAATTGATATTCCAAAATTGATAATTTTAAAAAATGGATATAATTATATATGTAATAAATAACGTTAACAATAAAAGAATTATTATTCATAGTATCACAAAAGTACAAAATGTTATTACCAAATAATTTTACTTCAGATTTAAGAGCATTAATGTGTGAATTTGTTTTATTTCTAAGAATGACATCTATCTAAGCGGGAAATGCATAATAATAATCTCAACATATGTTAAATATCAATGTCCAGCTATGCCTACTATACTCAAATAGAAATCATTCCATCATCTTAATTCTCAAGAGCTTGTATTTTGCACTTCTTTTCTTAAACTGGAGCAAGAAAAATTGTTGTATATAAGGATTTAGAATATGAATTGATCTTACTGTCTCTGATCTCCTTTTTTATGGGCAAATCATAATCATTTCATCCAAGGATGTATAACAAATGCATGAAGTTTGTGCAAAGTCTAATTACATGTTTTTTTAATTTATTAACTGAATGAAAAACATTACTGGAGAGGACTGGAGCAAATAAATAAGAGAGTGTCCACTTGTCTCTGATAAAAAACAAAAAGATTTTACTGCAGTCATAAATATTCAGAAGTTTCTAGAAACATTCATCCTCATATCCAAGTAAATGAAGAAGGCAAGAAAAGTTTATTACATATTTACTTGAAAAACTTAATATAAAAATGTTTAATACAAATATTAATGTATAGAATTTAAGATATTCTAGACCAATCGATAACATCTAAATAATACTGAATTTAAATTATCTATAGTACTTTATGTAGAGATGAGAAATTTACTACAAAGAAATACCATTTTACTGTTGTTGTGTGATTAGAAAACCTTCTAATCACAAAACCAAATCAAAATATTCTGAAGTAGAAAGATATGGACATGAAAAGGTTTTTAAAAGATGTAAAAGGGTTAGAAACAATAATAAAAAGAAAAGGTTTTATATTCTTTGGGATACAAAAATTAATCATATTCTACAACTGATGAAATAATTGATCATTAAATAAAATTGTTTTAACTCACATTATATTCTGTCTTAAAAATTGTGTAAAAGTTGAAAATAAGATAAAAAAAGACCAGAATCTTTGCAAAGAAACATAGGCTGATTACCAGTAAAATCTTCTTTGATGGCTTAAATAAGATTTGATTAAGTGATAACAATCATTACAAGAAAAAGAAAGATTCTTTTAGATATTTCAACATTAAGGAGAAATAATGTCTTCAACTAACAAATGTTTTAATGCATATATGAGGCACCGAAAAGCAAAGGGTGTATGTGACAAAAATGAAAATTTTGAGATAACTAGGACAAATGATAGGAGATGCATCAATCTATTTGGTGGCAAAGAGATGTAGTAGTAGGTCTGATAGTTGCTGCTATCCAGCATGATTTAGAAAAAATACTAAATGAAAGCTTTATTCTGTTTTCGGACAGATGGGTGCAAGTGCACTTACACCTGTTTGTTATATCAAAAATGTCTGTTTCAATTAACATTGCCAATAAGAGACTAGGCTATATGCTAAGCATCTTTGGACCTACAACTTCAACATGTATGACTTTAAAGAGAAAATTCTTTCATGCTTGTATGGCACAAAGGGCAGACTTCTAGAAAGTCTTACAAAATTGATCTTGCTTATTAAAATCTGTTAAACAATTGCTTCCTTCAGTAAAACATCTAATTGTTTTCATCAATGACTGTAAGGGCCAGATTAAAAATAAGTTTGTTACAAGATTTTGGATATATATTGTAAAAAGCACAAGTATTGAGACAGTTGACCATAAGTTTTTAGTTCCTAGGAATTCATACATAGAATGTGATCAAAATTTTTGAATAATATTAAAAGCCAAAAAAAAAAAAATTTTTTTTTTATTATGTGTTTGTCCCCAATGACTAGATTTCAGCAGTAGCAGCAACAGCACTTTGAATATTGAGTTTTTTATACAGCTGAAAAAGCCTTCTTTTCCATTGAGAATATCAATAAAAATAAGAAAGACAGCATAAATGCTATTAGCCAATTTCAGTGGCTTTGATTCCTGAAGGAAGGAGTACATACGGTCTACTATAAGACATTGCTATGAAAAATATTGCCTGACTAAACCCAAATTTGGGTGAATGACAAAAAACATTTACTTTGGAAACATTACATCAACAACCCCTAACAATCACAACAGCAAAATACAAAGACCTACAGCCTCACCTGCAGTTTTTACATCCCATCCATCACCAGTTTTACAAAACGTTGAAGCATGGAAACAAAGAAAATAAACTGAAAAAAAGCCTGCAAAAAATTCAAGACAAAAAAATAACAAACAAGAAGAAATAAGAAACTGAAAAAGGACAACATGCAATCGTTGAATCTACCTTAACAGGAGTAAATATCAGTGCTGAAAAAATACCGAATTCAAAAGGCAACAACATTTATGATTCGGATTAGATAAACTTAAAAAAAAAAATCCCTTTGGTATAACTATGATAACTTGAATAACATAATTTTTTGTTTTTCAAGACCTGGACACTGAATGTTACAGAATCTTATGGATTTAAATCTCTTTATTAAAAAAATATTTTGAATAATAATAACGTATTTATTTGCATTTTTATATTGTTATAAATACCTTATAATTAAATTAACGCATGTATACAGTACCCGATAATAAAAAAAACGATGCGTGAAAAGCCTTTAGAAGGTTTTATATTTGACCTGAACTTTGCACTAGTTTTACGCAAAATTTTACTTTTGCAACTTACATCCCTTTGCATTTTATTGCTTCATGTGTGATTATAAGCACAAGTTTTGTAAGGGCAAAGTCAATTTGAAAATTTTATGAATCTCTGTATTTTCCTATTTAATAAGACAACATTCTGAGTTTAAGTCTGGAAATAATCACTTTACAATAAATATGTGTTTGAACTGGTGGCAGATGGCTCTTTTGTTTATATGGAAGAAAAATAGAAGTGAATAGTAAAATATGTCATATTAAAACTAAACTTGACAATGCCACCTTCCACAAGAGTGAAAATTAAACCAATCACATACATCTGTTTGAACCATAAACTGTTGGGTTTCAGAAATAATAGTTTGATTTGGAGTTAAGTTAACGTATAAACTGTTAATTAGACCAGGACGTACTGCTTCACCCTTTACGGCATGCTATGTTTTAAATCATTAGCCTTACAATTTCTTTTACTATTTTACTTTTGATGGAGGGCGTTGGAAATAGTAAGTCCCTCTGCACAATTAGTACATTCCATACATACTTTATTTCATTTTCGATGGAAAGAAATAGAAATGTTTAAAAAAATCTCAAAAATTACTTCTAAAAAGGTAAAAGTCTGAAACTTTATTTAAATTTAGTTTTATTTACTTTACAACAGTTACGGATATGTTCAAAATATTTCATATGACAACTATCGATTATGAATACAGATTACAAAATATTTGATATTAGGATACTAGAGATACTAGGGGAAAATAAAACTAGGCACCATGGCAAAAATATTCTCGGAGGTGTAATTGGGGTAGTTTCCTACCCCCATTAATTCAAATGACAATTAAGCAATTTAAAACAATATATCCATATATTTTTATGCAAAAATTAACAAAGCAATGAAAAATAATATTTATAAGCTTTTTGGGTGATATGTTTAAAAAGAATAAAACATGGCCGGTTTAGAGAACACTTTTCCCAAAGCTTGTTAATAAACTACGAGAAATTTATAAAACGCTCTGGACACTGGCATTATACATAAAGAAGTAAAGTAAACATCAACTAGTGTAATTAAAAAAATATTAATTCTTGCAATAGCTTTTTAAGACCCTTTTTTTTGTTTTAATTTAGTGGGACAGGATTTAATCCACCATGCCACAAGGGGCTCCACCTTGTAGGTCATCAACCGAATGAAAAGAATGAAAACTATTATGGTCTACAGGTTAGGAACACTAATTTTTAAATAGTTTTTTTTTTTTTTAACAATAGATGCTGAGGTCTTATGTTGATCCAACTATACTCAATTTCTGAAAGACATTAATCCGATTCTTTTATTAAAGAAGGGTTTATAGAATAAATTACAGTAAAAACCAGTGATATAAATTTCTAGTAATGCACCAAACGGATTGAGCACATTACTAAATAGGATTCCTTAGCAAAACTCGAGATGCATGTGAAATTCTTTCAGCTTTTAAATTTTAACTTTTTATTCTAATATAACTCACATAAGACATACATTTAAGTGTTTAAATAAAACTAATAAACTGACGATTTTTCTTAATCATTTTAATGCGACAAAGCATAAAAATGCTTTTTCACAAATATACTTACTTATGCACTGCATTTTAGCTACAGCGTCCCTCTTTTTGATTTCCACACCAATTATGGTCTCCAGCGGCACATCCGTTCGAGGAATACTTACAGAACTCGGTGGAAGCATGATACTTTCTAAGCAGCCAAAATTGCACTCAACTACTAAATTTTTGTAACAGATGGCGTGGGCCTTAAAACAGAGAGCTAAATTAACATGCATGAAAATTAACTATTTCAACATATTACAAACTGAAGCAGAATTCCACACTAACTTCTTGAAAAAGACATACCCATAGACTAAAGCACTAAGACAGTCAACTCCCATAGGCAATAGCAATACGCTTCTGTAACATGGGACTCACATAGAAAGTGGCGCCCCCAGTGTCAGACCATCGGAACTAAAGCATGGTTACCTGATAGTTATGTTCATTGCTCTTTTGGCGACTTTTTCTTAATTATTTGAAAAAAAAAAATTGGCGTAGGGGTGCTTTTAGACCTTTTGGACTTTTTTTTTACTTTATAAATTAAGCTATTAAAAACAAAACCAATCATAATTGCTTTTCTAGAATGCTTTTATGTAGCTCTGTGTTAAATCTCTACTCTATATAGTTAGCTTATATAGAATATATTTAGTACAAATTTATCAGTTTATAATTAATTCACAAATGTGTATTCTTTAGTATTCTAATTTCTTTGATTAATTATATTTATCTAATATTGACACTATTTGTACAGAGATTGAATATCAATTATGAAATTTATCCTTTTAATTGATCTTTAAACATTGCATTTTTCTATAAATTGAAATATTTCTGAGAATATTCTGTGTATTAATTGTTTAAAAGCTTACTGCTTTTACATCAAAATAACTATATGGCATTATTTTGCTATTTTTATTTGCTATCAGATAATATAAAAATTCAAATAAAAAATGGTGTTCTTTTTTTTATTAAGAAAACAAAAATTGAATACATTTTTTTATTGCAATAATAATAATATTTAAAAAAGTACAAAATTGATTATTATATCCACAAAATTTCATAAGTTCTCTTCATTCTTTCCACTGAATCTAAAACAAAGAAAATACAGATATAAATTTTAATAAATATAAAATTGCAGTATTAACACAAAAATTTCATTAAAATTATTTCATCTCCAATTCTGGATTAGATAAATTGCACAAAAACTTTATGCTTTACTATTTACCACCTTTTTATGCATATAAATTCAAGTTTAATAATTTTTTTTAGAGATGAAGTATTAATAACAGAGCTTTTATTACATGTATAAATATAATTGCTATCTACTTTTTCAATAGACATAAGAGGATTAATGATTCTTGATAAATTAATCATTAATCCTCAATGCTTCTATTAAATCATAGAGAGTAAAAGGAACTTTAAATGCTAATTAGTCTAAGGCACATCCATGAACTAGAGTAAAACTGAGATAGGCTATTCTTAGCTGACAAATAAATTCTTTAAAACGGTTTCTTATTTTATCGATACCAGTGATAGAGTCAGAATTTATTTGCATGGAGGGTTCAAAAATCTTAATCTAAAGTAGAGTGAACAATCAATTTCATAAAAAAAGTGATTTCATTATATACACACATACATCTTACATTCATAGGTTTGCTTGCATACATAAATATACTATAAAAAAGATCAGTAATGCTGTATGTAATTTCATTTTACTTGAAAAATATCTTTTAAATTATGCTATAAGTTTTTAATATTGAATTTGTTTAAATTTGCCTCGTAAATATTGAAGCATATTTAATTTATGCTCCTCAACATACAAGCCAAATTTAAACTAGTTTCATGAATAACTTGAAAAATTAAAAGTACATTGAGAAAGAATAGTCCACAGATTTTTCTCTTTATATTGCTAATTAATCTAGACATATACAACATATCAAGTTATGTATTAAAACATATACTTATACCCTTCATGAATTCCCATTCAAGTTTAAGAAATTTCATTCAAGTATGACTAAAAATTCAGTTTGAAATTATAGATGATTGTTGTCCTGCTGAATAATTGGTTTCATAAATTTTCTTTTCTTGCATTTGTTATTCCATTAAATTATATTCTCACAAATAAAATGATTTAATCAATACAATACTTTAATTCAGTTATTATATACTATTAATCATAAAAACTTAATTAACTACTGATGTTGAATAAAAAATATTTACTAAGTTATAGAGCAGAAACTTTATATTTACCTTCATGATTTTCCATTTCATTGTTCTTTACGAGCACAACAGCCCTTTGCAGGCCTTAGCTACCTAACTATGTACTCTTTCCAGCATTTAGTACCTACAGCTTCCAATTTCACTTTGAATTTATTCTTTTGACACCTAGGTATTATAATGAGATTTTTGTTGATATTGCATTGTACAAGAAAAGAATTTAATTACACCAAACTTTTTTAAAGTTTCACAACTTATACTTGAGTATGTTACTACACATACAAGATAAACAACTGAAATATTAAGGCAATTATTTTTAGTCATTCAATGTTATTTTCCAAAATTGGTCTCAGAGAGTACAAAATAATGCATCAATTTTTAGAAACAATGTATTACTGCTGGTTAACTTTAACATTAGTCAGATAAATGGATGATGAAATACTGATTCTGAAACTTGTGCAGAGTAGAAAATAAGCTAACTCAATGTCTCTGAAGCTAGGGACCATAAAATAAATTACATAAATAAGTATTTTAACCATAAATAAATTATTTTACTGGTCAGGTGATTTATTTATATTATCCAGGTGAATTGTAGCAAATATGATTCATCCATTTTCTGTGAAAGGTATGTTTTGAATGTATATAAAGAGCAAGATTAATCTAACAGAAAAAATGTATACTTTAAAAATTTATATTTGAAAATAACTGGGCTGATATAGATGAAAAACACTTAATTTAAATACTTGCAGAGAATGGAATTGCCAATAGCACTTTGTACATAAATCTTTCACATTAAAAAAATCTACTTTATTATAAATATTTTTATGCCACATATTACACAGAAATAATTTTAAGTATAAAATTTTTTTTATAAAAATGCCATAGAATCTTTTAAGTTTTAGCTTGGTATAAAATTTTATTAAATGTGAATTTTAAACTGCTTACCTCTGAAGATTTAATGATCATACATTTCTTCTTAGAGAGTCCTATACAATATATATGTAGTCCTATATAATTTAATCCAAATAACACAGATCCAACAGCTGAAAATATTAAAAGAAACAAATAGAAAGAGCATAAAAAAGTTTATAAACCCCTTTCCCCTGTATTACAACCCTAATAAACTACTTCATAAAACAGCTGAAAGAAAACAAATCATTTAAATTTAAATAAAATAGCAGTAAGAATAATAAAATATAACTCAAATTAAAATGTACGTTTGACAGATATACAGCCCAGATATACATCCGATAAACAGAAATTAATAAAATTTTTCTAATATTTACAAACAGAAATGTTACGAAAAAAATCAGTTATTAGCAAAACACATAAATACAAAAAATAACAACAAAATGTATCATTTTAAGAAATTTTAAAATATCTGTTAAAACATTTGCTAACAAAAGTAATGAAATTCTTTGGATTTTTCAAATAAAAAAAACTAGAAAATTAAAAAAGAATACCAGTTTTTAGCAAACCATATAAATAATATTTGCAATAAAGTGGTAATAATTCAAACCATTAAATTCGGTTGACTGGATTTAAATATTGGCCGAATGTCTTAATTAATATTTATAAGAATCATTTTTCAAACAAAAATGCTATAAAAAAAGGTTACTTATTAGCAAAGCATGCAAATACAGTAGTAAAATGTAGCAGAAAAAGTAAGTTTAAAATACCATTAGAACATTCGCAAACAAAAAGAAATGAAATTCTTCAGCTTTTTCAAACAAAAATGCTAGAAAATAAAAAAAAGTCAGTTAATAGCTAACATGTAAATAACATTCACAAAAAAGTGTTAATATAAGTAATTCAAATCCTTACTTTCGGTTGATTTTATTAATATACAAATCTCAACAAAGCACAATCGCTTTCAGTTTCAAAATTTTCCAAGTCCAAAACGACAACAGGGAAAGATTTCTGGTAACCGTTTAGAATCGCCAACGGATTAGGGCCTTCAATGTTAAGATCACAGACTACATAGCAGCAGACCATCGCCAAGGTCCCAGACCACTGCCAAAGTGCCAATTAGTTCAGATAGTCTGACACCATGGGCGTGCAAATCTAGGCCGAAGTTGCTTGTCTTTTCGGTTTAGTCTATGGACATACCTTTGACCAAAATTTCTTGACCACAAAAATGGATGCAAATTACATATGTTGGCAAAAGGTCAAACAGAATAATGAATAATATAATTTAATTCGTTTTAAGCGTAACCCTACCATTATCGTTAATTTGCAATAAAAGAGAAAATATTTTTAAAAAATTGTAAGGGCATGAAGAGTAAAGTCGCACTCAGTAAACAGTCCAGACTGCAAATTGGAATTAAATTGACACGAATCTATTGGAATTTACCTGTGATAGTGAGGAATAATTAAGGTAATAGAAAATCAAAGTGATAACATTAGGACGGAGACCACGATGAAGAAATCCGGAAGAAATGAAAAGCAGGAGGAAATAAATGATGACAAAGTATTAAAGGCAGAAATGCTCTGCGTCTAGCCGCCTAAATCCGCATGAGAATCAACTTACTCAGGCACTTTAAGAAACCAATAAAGTAAGTTAACTCACTTACAGAATTTCTAGATTTAGTGAATAAGAGAATATGCTAAAACGTAAGACAGCAAGACTGTGATTATCCGAATCAGGCACGATTTTAGGTACGTGCTATTCTGTGCTCAAACCACAAAGCGACAAAATTTCATGGCCTTTAATGGATGTGATAAAATAAAATAGTACATTTCGAACTGAAAAAATTATTTTTATTGCCTATTTTTGATTCAATGGGAAAAAAAATTTTCTCTTCTAAAAAAAATTTTTTTTTCCTAGATCTTTAATAAGGATCTAACTATATACATTATTCAGTTTTATTATATGAAACAATGCATTTTTTAAATTCATACACCAGGTGAACAAAATAGAAATCTACTTACCTGCATATGAACTAATGAAATTTGTAAATTAGAAAGTAATTGTTAATATCAAATAAGAGCTAATTATCTTTACCATTTTTCAAACCTCGGTTATATTTATGCGGGTATATATTTTATGTTTTAAGACAATAAAAGAGAAATTTCGTATTAAATTTTTAATTTCGTAAAAGTTTTTAATTTTTTAAAAACTTTAAAATGCTAGATGCGGACGTATATAGGTATAGTTTTGGTGTACAGAACAAAATAGATATTTTACTTCAATTTGATATAAAGATTTAGTTTCCAATATACATATTTCAAGAGTTATCTAAAGGATAAACGAATTACCATTTTTTTCTCATTTAGAGTATATTGTGTAATGTTATAATAAAAAATACGCTACTTGAAGCGATAAGAAAAAATAATTTTTTAAAGCTAGAGTGTTATTAAAGAACTTGCCAAAAATTCGTTCTAAAAGGAGTAGAACATTTTGTTTTATGGCCAATCAAAAATAAGGCAGTTATGCAGATTTTAGGTCTTGAAAGGTACTATGTTCTCTTAAGTTATAAAGATGGTAGCAAGTTTTACTGGTGTATCAACAGAAGTTTAAATACTTAAATGTTCTTAAGTATGAGAGGTCGTATTAAAGATAGAACATATATTTTTTATATTAGCACAGTGGTACGAGGTCCTTCCTAATATTTCCTTAAACCATTCTCAGAAATTTTGTGAAATAATGGCTGGTCAACAGTAATTGGTTTTTCGACATCAGAAACGCCACTATGGAAGCACAAAGGGTTGTATCGATATGCTGCATTTCAATTAAGCACAATTAAAACTCAGCCTTTTTTAAGGTTGGATATTTGCAGTTATTTAAAACTTTTAAACTACTAGATATTTAGTCAATCAAACAAGATTCAATGGAAAAAATTTGAACGTAGTAAATTAAAACGAATTTGAGTTGTCAATGGGACACTTAATGTAGCTTTCAGATCTTTATTTGCTCACTATTTACTACAGTTTTTTAAAACACTCGGAGAAAACAAAAAAAGTCAACTCTGTGGTGCTTCCACAATAAAATATCCAATATATTAAGCAAATAAACAAGTGTTGCTCAAAGGATGCGCTCTAGAATATTTGCGGATGCGCTCGGGGGTATTCCAGAGAAATATGAGTCCAAATAGAAAAATAAATATAGTTACTATATTATGCCACTTCATTACAGCTATACCGCTCTTATTGTAAACATGTCGTTAAAAACGGTTTTTCTTGCAAAGATAAACTATCTGCTGTCTGCTAATCAGGGTGCTGATAGTTTTTCAAAACGCGTAGAGAACGTGGTTTGTACGACAAGTTTTACTTGAACAGTGATTTCGTTGCGTATGGCGAACACCATACCGATGTAGTCGCTTTTTACTATCTGTACAGAACTTCTATTTAATGATCAGTTAATATACCTTAGGCAGTGATAACCGATGTGATTCTTGTCGCGTAGAATAATAATTTTTGAAATACTGTAAGGGCATATTATGCACCATTACTTATTTTCAGATAAAAAAAAATCATTCTCCGGTTTCATTTGGAATGAAAGTGAAGATTATACTTTGTCGTTATGTTCAACATGATAATTCAAAATGACAAATAAGTTGATTTTTCATTACATAATTTTTTTTTGTAATATTTGACTTTGTTATAATATACTTTTTAAAAATTTACATGATCACTGACAATTGACAATTATTCACTGACAATTATTTTTAGAATTTTAAATGCACCCTGGCTTCAAAAAGTTTAAGAACCACTGGAATAGACGAATTTTAATTTGTAAAATTTTGTCATAATAAAAGAACACCTAGAATTTAAATTATGCATTTTAAAAAATCTTTATAAATATATTTAAAGATGTTTTTATTTCATAACCCTATTTTTAATTTCCGAAAAAGAACTCCGAATTTATGTTACCAACAAATAAAAAGTGATACATGTCATGAAACAAGCAGCTTTAATTATTTAAGTGACGAATTTTGGGAATGGTTTCAAAAGTGTGGACAAACACTTACTGTCATGCCGCACCATTCGCATCTCATGCCTGCAAGACACTCCGTCGACCAACACGTCTTTTTACAAAATTGACACTTGGAATTGGCGGGGAGGTTTCCTTCTCTCCAATGATGGTACTGGATAACTTTCGCCTAAACAACAAGTCAGTCAAACAAGAATCATGTCATTTCAATCTGTTGAAAAACAATAAAGGAATTTTGGTATCTCACTAGAAAAAATTATGTAGGGAAACAGATGAGTATTCTTCTATTACATACCTTTATACACTAAACTTAAGACTTGTTTCACAAAGAAAAAGTATAGATAAGCAACTAAACAGAGCTAAACATAAGCTTACAAAGTCGGTGGTAAATCCAGTAATCTGGCGCAGGCATTACTTTTTAAAGTATTCGTCAAAATTTCAACAAATTTTCCCAATATTGGATTGAAAAGGCGGTAGAAAATCTCTTACGATTCCATTTCAGTGTATAGAGGCAATTCAATAACATAAAAATTTCTTCAAAACCTTCAAACACTACTTAACTTAGGGAATATGTGTCAAAAGAATTTGATGCGATGAGAACGTCGAAATGAAACAGGTCTAGAAAAGGGTAGCTAGTAACACATACAGACTGATGTATGATAAGGCCTTAACAAAGACTTATTACGTTAGCTAATTCTATCTTACAAGCTGGTATTTGCATTTTAACCATTTAAATGCTGAATCTTTTTTTCCAATTATGTGCTTAAATTGCTATATGTATCAAAGCACACTGAGGTCACTGCACTGCAACTTAGTATTCTAACAGTTAAGTAAGGACATTTCACAATGTTTTCATAAAAATTGACAAATAGCTTTAGAGAGTCTATTGAAACAGTACGCTGATAAAGTATCTATATATTTGTACAAATGGGGCAATTACATACCTGTAGAATGAAATGCCGAAATAAAGTTTAGTTTAAATTTAAAAAAATATCAAAGTTATATTTTCTAAACCCATAATATAAGATCGGTAAAATAATAAAAAAAAAACCCCACATAACATTTAAAAAAAGTAAAATAATGCCTGCTTTTATTCTTGATTATATTAAAGTACAAGTTACTATCAATTGAAATTTATTTTTGTAATTTTATTTCAAAATTCTTTATTTTGCTGTTGTTGAAATGGGAACAACTGTACAGAACAGCGGTACATAAACTATTTCCATTAGGGACCTCCCACTCATTTAAAATTTTGTTGCTTTGTATAGAGCTATATTTTTTCTACCTCTAGGGTAGGAAAAATATTGTTCATTTACTACTTAGTACAACCAACAACAGTTAGTTCTGTAGCTTTGATAGATTGTAGTCCCAATCCCAAAGCGTAAAGATTGGACGTCATTTTTCCCCTTTGCTACAGTTGAAGAGGCTCATGTTCTTCCCGTTCATAATTATAAAGCAGTACTTTCTTCTTTCTAATATTATAATTTTCCAAATAATAACACAAATGAAGAAATTATTGAATTAGCCGTAAACGATCAAACGACTGGACCATCTGAAGATAAAATAAATAAAAATCAGAAGATTTGAAGGTTTTCCTTATGAAACAAAGAATAGGTATAGAAAAAGGTGTAAAAGATAAAAGAAGGATAAAGATATATTTAGCGGCATAGTAGGGCATTCACGAAGTTATTGCAGGGATAAAATAAAAATAAAATATTTTAAAATTTGTTTTCGTTAGAAAAAATTAAAATAAAATTCTATTACAATTCTAATTTATATGTTCATGAAATGCCAGTAGACATTTATTTTTTATTGCCTACAATATAAAGAGGGAAACCTATTCAATTTTAACAACAGATATTGAGGTATAACTCTACATAACACCAAACTGGTATCAGAACGAATATTGGCACCATATCGAGGTTTGAATGGATATCTTATGTTCCGGAAGGTTCTGCCAGTAATATCCAATCATTTTTGATTAAAAGAATAACATTAGAAAGAACTAGATAAGGGCATACAAGGACATAAATTATTTAAATACAGATATATTTCTGTGAGGAAACATATCAGGAAGGAATAGCGTTCATCAAGAAATAAATTAGCTGTAGAAACTTATGTCTATTATTGTTCCCAACCAGCTTCTGATGCACAGAAACTTGGATTTTCTCTTAAATTATTTAAAAGTGAAAGAACTTACCTGATCTCGACTCGGTGCAAAGGTAGCGCATTCTTTACAGTCAGCAACACTGAAGTCTTGGCACTCTGCATGAACACAATACTCACACACTGAAATTAGAGAAAAGTGTTTCAATTTGCTGCTTCGTTTACACACAATCCATCAAAATGTCAGATAGCTAATGTAGAATTTCTTAAAGTAAATTAGATAAGTTAAAAATCAGACGAAATATTCATAAAATATATATTCTTAAGGAGAAAAGAAACCTCAAGAAGAAGACAAAGTATCTGAAATATGGTCTAAATATCGAATTATTTTATTAGTTCTAATTGTCATTTTAACTTTTGTACACATAAATGCCAAATTTTAATTCTCTATATTCAAAAGTGTTTTAAAAAATTTCAAAGTTATTTATGTACATGATTTTATTTAAAGAAGTTTTTTTTTTAACAAATAAAAACTTTTATTGGCTTTATCCCCAATTTTTTAAAATTCTATAAGGATTTTTTAGTATTGAAAATAAAAGTGTTAATATTTTGCTACAGGTTATTTATAATGCATAAAATAAAAAATGGGCATGGAATTACCAATAAGTGATTTATTTATTTATTTTTTATAAACAAATATATAAAAGAAACTGAGAAATTTCATTGTTTTCATTGTAAGTGCCAGTAAATTTATTTTCATATATTATAAGTTTACAGATACCTGAATACTCATTCACAGCCTTATGAAGAAAACTATAAATAATCTCAACTGTAACAATTAATATATATATATATATATATATATATATATATATAATATATATATATATATATATATATATATATATATGTATGTGTGTGTGTAAGTAATATTAAAATCCCTTATTTACGTATTTTAATATTAATTTAACTTTTGTTCATAAAGTATGGTCGGGGTTTGCGTGGTAATTCTGATTTTTCCCTCCAGACACGCTATAGACTTAATCCAGCCTATGTCTGTACTACTTTAGCCAATAGTTAGTGCGTTCTCTTTAAACATGGGTATTTTTTTTATCATGTGATCAATTGTACTTAGGGATTATTCGTAGTCTTTTTACCTTAGGAATCCCTACTTGAAAAGTGTATGTGCGGGATCACTTTGTCTGTGTGCACGAGGTTATAAAGGTTTTTGCCTGTTGTACGGATTTCATGTTTATTACCAGAAATAAACTGTGTTGTGATTTTGAATGAGTCTCGCCCATATTACACACACTCACACACACACAGACATATATATATATATATATATATATAACGTTACAATTTTTTATTAATATTCTTTTTCTAATTGCATTCTAAATATGACACATGGAGCCATCATACAAAACATATAAAAATCTTAAATCTACAATAAAAGAATTTTAGATTAAAATTAGATAACTTCTTTATAAAAATAGAGTCATCCAACGACTTACTTTCAAAATTTTCGCAATAGGTTGCATGTAAATATTTTACCTGCATTCATAAAAACATGACAAGGTATCGAGTTTTACTTAAGCTAAATAAATGCAACCTATGTAAATCAATTATTTATATTTCTAAAGTGTGTTAACAAATTTTTTGTTGTTTTTTCACTGCATAACACATTTTGTAACTACGCAAATCACTTCACTTTTTACCCCATTAATGCCTAACGTCCTTTTTATAAGACAGCTAAAAATTATTTTATTTTATTTCAAAGTATTTGTTCAATCAAAAGATTTTGAGGTTATTTTAAAAACAGAAACGTGGTTATAGAATACTGAAGAAACATTACAGAAAATTTCATAGTTTAGAAAGATGGTGGTTTTCATTACCTCAGAATGATCCAGATTCATTAGTTTCTCGCCAATTACTATTAAAATTTCAGTAGTTGTTTGTACTACTTGTCCCGAAACTGTGTATATTTTTAATATAAATTTTTATGGAGTTGCAGACTGCTGACTGTCGTATTATGGCATGAAAATAACAAAGTTATTAAATCTTAGCAGACCATCGACGGGATAAAACATTATTTTGCACACATTCATTAAAAATACATGTTTGAACACATGTATGTATCTGTATGTTTCAGTATTATACAAACGTTAGTAAACATATAATCAATCTCTGAAATCACCAAAATTCCAAAATATCCCTAAAATTAAATTTTGTAGTATTTTTGTAGATTATATTTTACTCAGTGATTGGACTTTCCAGCACTGAATAAGAACAATAAAATAATTTTCAATCAAGATCTCCTAATGCAATGAGGAAATTTAATGAACACGTGTGTAAAATTAAAAAAAAACTAGCATACCCAATCAGAATTAGATGCAGAAAGTAAAGCAACAAAACCTACAGTAAAAAGTGTACACTTCACTTCATAAAACTAATAGAGGCAGCTAATAGAGCATACATGAGGTTATTTTTATCCATAGTTTCCATATCAGTTTAAACACTTGTCGCTTAGTGGAATGAATTTGAATATTTCCTTCTGGTTAAAATCCTGCCTTTTCCTGTTCAGCCAAAGTTGTCACGAAACATTTCATCTTCATCCTAGCTCCTACAAGAAAGGGAAGTGAAAAATTGCTTGGAATGAGATCTGGACTATTGTGAGGTTGGTCCTAGCTCAACTGATTCACAAGCGTGGTGGACTTCTGGGATGAATTAGGTCATTCGTTGTCGTGAAGAAAAATGGCGTCCTCGTTAGGGATATTCAGACCCCCAGAAAGCGAATAATTAACTTAGCAGATTTTTTCAACAAGTCATTTGTATTAACCTTACAACTAGCTCAGTAGGTGTCAGGTTGCTGAAACCCTGCATAGTTGCCGACCGCATGTATTGGTATTATAACACATAACTAATTTCTCTATCACAGAATTGTCCTTGCTTAACCCTTCATAAAATATAATTTTTAATAGTATTGCCAAAAATAATACTAAATATAGAAATTCAGCAGGAAAATTTTGTAATAAAACATTTTTCTAACCGTACAAAAAAAAAAAAAAAAAAAAAATCTTACCTTCACAACGAACAGCACAATTATCTTCAATTCTTTTCCGACAGACACTACAAAATTTTCTTTTTAAATGACCTCGTTCACTCCAACAATGGGGAACTGGTTTCTAAAAGGTAAATTGTAAATGAAACCTCATCATATCATACATAAATAATTTCCAATCATTAAAAATATATAAGCAAATTTAAAAATTATGTCTTTCATTTTATAAAAGTATATACAAAATACAAATAATGCCAGATATAAGAACAGGGCTTGTTCAATGCGTGGTACTGCATGCGCTGTTAAGGGGTCTCAGAACAATTGATGAATTGAAAAATAAACATGGATTAATCTTTAATAACCCCCGAGATATCTAGATTCAGAAAAACATATACAGGATGCTGCCGAATTCGACCAAATTCAGAAGGGTGATAGTAGACAGCAAGAGGATGAAAAATTACCATAGAACATGGGGTCACAAACCACGTTTTGTCAGAAAAATAGCAAAAATAAATTACGAAGGGTGTGATGTCAAGTGGTAAAAAAAGGGACCTGTAAGAAGTAGAAAAACATTTATTAGACACCTATGTATTTATTCACTGGAGGATCTCACAGCATGGATTCATTTCGCCAGCACAACGGGTATGTGTGAACGCGTCCAGCAATCTTTGATCCGTCGTTGGCGGTAGTGTATAACATTCAGAATGTGGCGTATAACATTCGCTTCGAACAATTCTAATAACGCATTCTTGCCGTCTGATTTGTGACGCTGAACTGTGATGTGTCATCTGTATTGTAATTTGGTTCTACGTCAAATATATGTTTTTCTACTTCTTATCGAAATTTTTTGTTCCACTCAACGTCACACTTTTCATAACTGTTTCCACCAACTAAACGTTATTTGCGATCCCATGTTCTATGGTAACTTTTCGTCCTCTTGCTGCCAATCACCAATCTGAATTTATAGATGTTATCGAAACATATTTCTCAGCATAAGACTATGTCTAGTTTGTTGTATGAAAATCATTTGGCAGTTTCGAAATGGAAATATATGGTCAAAATTGACGAAGCTTGGATTTACTCACCTGATTACAATAGAAGAAGGTCCATGTACTACCGAAAAAGACTTGAAATGTGGTTCAGAGAAAACAAGCAAAGTTTTGCTAAAGGTTTTATGGTTATTGCTAGATTTTCTTATAACGGAAAGCTTCAAATAAGAAAAGCAGAAAAAATGCTACTATTAAATCGGATTGCTATCAGGAACAAATTTTAACACCTTATTTTTACGGAAAAATGCCACAATTAAATCAGATTGTTATCAGGAATATATTTTAACACCTATTCGTAAAGAAAAAATTCCATAACTTTACCCAAACAAACATTACTGCGTCAAGTTCAATCAGGATAACACCGAAAGCCTAAATCAATTGCTCTATTTTCTTTTTTTTTAATTGTGATGTAGGACTGGAACAGAATTAACTTTGATATTTAAGAAATGCTCTGTTATCTTGAAAATAAAGATGTAATAGGATAGTTAAAAAAAAAAAAAGGGTGGGGTGGGGGTTATCAGTGTCCACATATTAGAAAAAAATTCTTATATTTGTTTATATATATATATATATATATATCTTTGCAAAAATGTTAAAAAATGTGTGAACACCTCCTGCATGAATGATAAAAAAATCACGATTTAATAAGACAGATGCCTTAGTTTTAAACTTTTCGAGGAAAGTAGCTGCATAAAAAATTAATTCTTACATTTGTTAATATATATATCTACACGCACATGTATATATATATATATATATATATATATATATATATATATATATATATATATATATACATACATACATATATATATATATATATGTATACATACATACACGTGTATATATATATATATATATATATATATATATATATATAATTGCAAAATGTGTGATAACCCTCTGTATATCTTTAGAGTAAATAAATAAATATGAATTATGTGCTTTGATTTGAGACTACTTAATTTATAAAACATTAAGCCATTAATAAAATTTATAAAACAAATGGAATAATTATAAAACATTATCTCTATATTATATATTTATCGTTCAAATTTACTTCAAATAATTCTGTGTGCTCATCAGCATATGTGAATTTGCGATTTATACTTACTGTTGTGTATTTAAATAACAAAAGCTTCCGCTGAAATGACTATTTATAATGTAATACAGAAAAGAAACAGAGTAAACACTTGTAAAAGATTCAAGAAAAGGTTAACTGTGTAAGGCTATATTGAATGTTATACAGAAACTAGTTTCAATATTTATGATTATCTATTTTGATACTGCATGTACCTAGAACTTTTTAAATTCAAACACTGGAATTTAAAAAGTTGAAACACTCTCTTTAAGTAAATGTATTTTTATTGTACCAAGGTCTCCCTTTTTTTCAGGCTTATTTCACGAATACGTAATATAAATTTTTGACGGAATACTTTCAGTGTCTACTTATTGCTTTTCGTCATATTAATAACAATCATACTAGCACAATCAAGAATAGTAAAAACATTGAATGTTGATAAATTCTTTTTGAAATAATAATGCCCTATCTGTCGACGCGGACCAATAATACAAACACAAAACGTAGACAATAACATTTGTCTTTAAACTTATTTTAATAATCATAATGCCAGCAGCAACGTGCGGCCATCACTCGCAAAATTCTCTCTTAAAACTAAACTACAAAAAGTGTTGCCACAAAAATGCAATTAAATTATAATACAAAACAAAACAGCACACTAAGCATAAAACATAACAGTACAAAATGTAAAACATTGAGTTCGAGGATAAACAACAAAACAAAATACAAAACATTAATAAATGATTCAAACACTATCCACAGATGCAGAATATTCAAATATAGTAAGCCCTTAAGTGGATGTTGAACATTATATAGCGCTTTTATAAATTATAAATGAGGTATGGAATTTTGTTCTTATATAAATTAAAGTAAATTAATCATATTATACTTTTCCCTAAATTCCGATAGTATTTTTGAAAAATACATTTTTGGAAATATTTTGTTAATTTTAAAAATGCTCCTTAATTTTTCACAGATTCCTAAAAATTCTGCATCAAATGACTCTAATATATATCATAATTCATGTATCCGTTAAACGTTTGACTTCATTTAGAGCATTAAAACTGATTTTGAATTTAGAAAAGTCCGATTTTTATGCAAAAATTCTCCCCCTCTTGACATCAAAATATGTATTTAAAAATAACTATTCAATCTATACACTAAAACCTAAAGCTATTCAAAATATAATTCTCAATAATACTTAAGCAAAATTAGGAAAAACAAACGAAAATTAAAATCTAAATTACTGTAATATTAAAAAAAAAATTTAGAAAATATTTTATTAATTTTAAAACTCTTTCATGCGATTTCATTTTTTATAGATTCTTACAAAATGCTTACCAAAACCGCCTAATATACATCAAAATAAGTAAATGCATCGTATTAAACTTTGACTTCATTTAAAGTATTAAAGTTCAATTTGAATATCGGAAAGTCTGAATATTTTCCAAAATTCAATGTTCTGACCTCAAAATAATTCCCTAGAAATAACTATTCAATCTGTTAATACAGAAATATAAAATATACTCAAAAAATACAATTTTCAGTAACATAGAAGCAAAATTAAGAGAAATAATTGAAAATGAAAGCGTAAAAAACATTTTAAGTGTTAACAAGATATTTTAAAAATTTGAATTTAAAAATTATCCGATAAAAAAATGTGATTTATTTAGTTATACTTAAAAAAATAAAGATTCACATCTCTAAATTAATAATTTCAATAAACGCTTTATAATGTCCAACGATCTCTTAAGTTCAGAAATGTATAAAATATGTTTTTATATAACAGAAAAATTCTATTTTGAGAAATTCGGGTTTTTCACTGTTGCTACTCTTGTTCACAGACTTTTACAGTAAAGAAAAACCGTGTAATCAATTTTTTTTTCTCTTGAAATCAGGAAATATGCTCTTCAACGAAAATCCCGGGATAAAATACTTATTCATTTTGTATATTCTATAATTCTGTAATATTTCTTAATCTAATACAAAAAACAAAGTAATATTGAGCTAGGTATTGTGCTGTTGCATTTTGTCAAAACTTGCGATTTGTTGGGTATTCATGCACCAACCATATCACAGAGACCCTCCAGGTTAGTTTTGGAGATGGGGAGGCGGGGACCTCAAACACGGTGGCAGCCTTACGCTGCAGACAAACTTCTAAGTATACTAGCGGACGGAAGTCACACCACTTGTGTGACATGCGGGCATCCACTGTAGAATAATAATGTTCAGCAGGAATTTGAATAGGATTTAGATATTCGAATGGTCCTCTGTCCCTTGACAACTGATTTGCCATGCAGGGGGGGGGGAGGTCATGAACCTCGAGGGCTTAATTGAGTTAGCAAATAAGCAATGACAAATTTGTGAACGTTGAAACTTCAAAACGATCAACTGGCTTGGCCCAAATCAAAACTGGAGACCTTTGTGAAGTGACAGACGTAGCCCTAGGCCTAGGTCTCGTCGCTCAAACTAATCAGTTAGGCACCGGTTTCCCCACTATTTTAGTTTTCCCAACTAAACTAGGTCCACTCTTCTCAACATGCTGTTTACATATCATGTCATATTCACAGATTTTTCCCTATTGATCTCATAGAATTTCTGACTTCTACTCTCATGATAAAAAAAGAACAGTGCTCCAGAATTACTCCGCATCTGAAATATGTTTTATTTATTTATTTTTGTGCTAAAGAGGGTTAACTAATGGGGGGGGGGAGGTTCCTTATGGGCGTACGACCGTGAAATACCGCATTATTAAGCACACATGTAAATTTTTAAATTCAGTATAGTAGATACAGGTACTCATATAAAACAGAAATTTTTCATCTATTTGTTCATCCTAAACAATGATCAATAAACTAGTTTGTTTTACAAATGAATGATTAAATCTTAGGGATAATCAAACTTATGATGCAAGAAAAATATCATTTTAGTTTTCCTAAATTTGTCCTCGAGTTCAGAAAAAAAAAAGTTTTAGAACAAACATGGTTAGACTTATGACTAAAATAGGAAAACCCTTTTATTGAGTATGAATTTTTTTAGGTGAAATAGGAGGGCAAAAAGATGTACTTTTAATATATCAAGATTTCTTACCTTAATTACATGAGTTGCTATAGTTGAACAAGGTGATACTACAGTTTTTAAGCATCTGTCGTGTACAACGAAATTACAAACTGGAAAGAAAAAAACAATATCAATAGATATAACAAAAACGAGTGGTTAGCACAATCACATTCAGTATCTATTAGAAAGAAAAATCTTAAATTTTTAAAACAATTCAAACAAAGAGTTTACCATTCTCCCTTTTTTCGGATTAAACTATAAGAGAACAAAAATATAACCGAACTTTAGAGAATACTGTCATTGTCTCCAGATACACCTCAACTCTCAATCCGGATATAAATATCCAAACTGAACTGTGGCGTTTTCAGCAAATAATAATAATAACAATAATAATAAAGTAATTTTTTTTCTTTTTATCTCAAGAGCTCCGATTTGAAAAGTATTAAATATTCACTTAGATGTTATACTGCATCTTTTCAAATATTTAAAAAAGTTTTAAATATTTCTAGCAGAGAATTTTTTTTTCACAAACGTTGTTTCTCAATGATGAATTTGAGCCTAATTGTGTAAAAGTAATACTCTTAGACGTCTCTTTCTCATTTTGCATAACAAAAATAATTATGTAAAACTGATCAGATGATAAAAAATTGGTATGAAATGTAAATACAGAACTGACATTTAATGGGGAAGTGTGCGTACAAATTGTATTGATTAGTGTTCTAGGATAGCAACAATCAATTAAACCATCTCTTAACGTTCAACCAGGAAAGGTCATTGACTTTTGTGTTTGTTGCACCACAGTGATACAAAGGTTAAGAAGCCTCCACTACCTTTAAACTTTTCAAAATATCCCTTTTTCAGAAGAAATATATACGAAAATATGGTTATTTTCGTACAACCAAACAGTTCCTGCAACTCAATGTATCAGATGATTCATAGGAATCACATTGCAGAAAAATTCTTTTAAGTCGTTTTTCACACAACATGCCTTTTTCTCCTTGTGCACAAGATTACTTTTCAGTTTTGAACTATTGTATTTTTCCAATATGTAAATTCATTTAAAAATTTCAATTCGAATCTAAATTTTTAAATTTTATTAACAAAGAACAGGTTTTAAACCTCCTCATATACTTGAAAATATTCTCTTCTTCTAAAAAACCTTTAAACTATCTTTTTTTTTATTAAATGTCGGAACAATTACAATAATATATTTTAGGTTTAAGCTGTCACTGATAACTTTGAAAATGTTACATCTGATGTTTTGTTTTTACAGTTAAAAATAACATTGGAATTGTGCGCGTACATACATACTCAAAATTTTAACTTTAAAAAGTGATATATAATTTTTATGATATTTCCATACATTCTTATTCATTTACAGTATATTTCATAACATTTATCAAGATGTGAGATATTCTTTAATATTATATTAAAAAATTGCATTCGCTCAATCCATATATTGTGAGCTATAACAAGCCAAAAATTATTAAAAGGGGATTTCGGTTAGTATTCGGGTATTTTGTAAAGGTAGTGATTTCGTTGGGATATCATGCCAACATGCACATTTTTAGACGGAGTTCTGTAACGGTTGTGACAGAACCCTGTTTTATCGGTATCAAGGTAAAATCCTAGACTTCAACGTGAAATTTATGGTCCCGATTTCATTTTAATCAATGATAATGCACGTCCCCATAGAGCTGTCATCGTCAATTAGTAACTGGAGAGAGTGAAAACCGTGGACTGATCGACGATTTCTCCTGACTCTGCCATGCTGTGTTTACTAGTTTTCCACCCTCAGCTACTTCACAGAGTCCCAAGAAGAAAGGTAATTATTTAACTCTGTGGTGGTTGATCATTCCATATAAAGCATAGTCACATGCTGTTAACTTTGTATGCATGAAGGCTACTCGCATTAATGTCGGTTACGTTTGATTGGATTTTTAACATCTTTTGTTTTCACCAATGTATACAATTCTTTAATTTGTTTCATACATATATAAGCTACTTTTCTGGCACCTTTCGTGCCAAATTCTTTTCTCTCTGCGGGATTAACTTTGGCAATGTGTGTATATACCTTGATAAAACCTGCTGTAACATAGTTAAAAATAAATCAGCAGAACTTTGCTTTTATGTCCATTTTAAGATGTTTCATAGTAAGGTCGAATGCTTTTTCTATATTATGTACTCGGCGGTTGGAAATTTACACACCAATCTGGTAAATTAAGAGAAAAGTACCTCATTAATTAAAGGTTTTTTCCTGCGCTAATGCTCCAAATGGTCCCCAATAGAAGCCAGTTTTATAAGTTTTTGTGGAAGGAGGGGAGAGGCTCCCAATACCTGGAAATTATTATTATTTGTTACGAACTAAGCACGTGAGCCAGGGAATAAGGTGAAAGAATGCGCCTTTCGTTTGAAGAACGTCGCTAGGGTGAAAAAACGATATTTTGCTCAAGCGGTTATTTTAGAAACTGGGCCCCCAGGATTGCCAGCTACCTCCAGAGGTATCGTTTGAAATTTGAGGACATTGTGTCCAAGAACCTATCTTTACTTGTCTCAGACGCCATTAATGCACACGGAGGGTCTTTAGCCTGCTCAACCTTCCGGTTAAGAACTAAACGCCTTTCTTCACTGAGGTAAACTTGTAACTATTGAATAAAATTTATTTGACAACTGTTAGAGAGTGTGTGATTTTTTGGAAACGTAGCTAATATATTACAAATGATAAAGGTTTTATTAACAAAGGAAATATTTTACCAGATTTTTTTTCCTCCAAATTTCTAAAATTTATATAAATATCTTACGAAATTTACAGAAACGCTGTAGCATTCAAAGAGTACTGCAAATTAAGCTTTAAAAATTGAATTGACAACCAGATACGATTATATAAAAGAATACACCTTTACTGCGCATGCGCGAAATATACCCATACTTCTATTATACAGTTTCGTAGCCAATATTACTGGGCAACTAATTAAAAAAAGGGGTAAGTGTATATTAAGAAACTGTTAAAATATTGAGATGCATTTCAGTCTCTCTCTGTAATTAGATCCAAAAAAGGAGGGGTTGTTCATGTATTGGCAAAATGTTTGAAAAGATTGAAAAAATAAGATATAAATTTTAAATACTCATTTATTTCTTATGCAATGAAGCCACAACCTTGTGATTTTTAGAGTTATAAATTACTTTCTCAAAAAACAAAATTGAATTTTTTTTAAATAATAACCTAAGAATAAGTTTTCATATTTAAAACAATAACTATTGAAATTGTTACCTTGTGTTTTAAATAATTTAAAGAGACAGGTGAACCTCATGAATTGATACGAGTTTATTTATGGTCGGCTTTATATTAGTGAGTAATATTCACAAGCCCTAATTTCCAGTTAGTATTTTTTTATGGGGAGGTTCATAACTGCACTAAGTATACGTTTTAATAAAGACTAGGAACAAACACGCATAAAAAATGAACCCCTTCTGTACAGTGTCCCATAACGCAACATACGAAATTGGTACGTTTTAATAATCAAAATTTGCAATATCTTTGTCGAAACAGCTTCTTTATTTGTGAATAATTCAATAAGTTGCTCCTGTATCAGAATGGATTATCTCAGCGCGTGGATTTATTGACCAAAAGGATAAGACACCCTATAGGGGATAACCAAGTAAAAAATGTCTTGAAATCTGTCTCCGAAGTCATAAATAACAAAGAGGCTTTAAATGTCGGTAATAATCTTTTACACGTTTTAAGCGAAAAAGGTTACCAATTTGTTAATCACTATTTTTTTTCTTTTCTCAATTAATTTATTGTTATTCATTTTAAATTTCGTAAAAATGTAAATGAATCACAATTATTGTACTTTATATTAAACCTTTCGTGAATTCCCAACTGATAATCTATCCCCCCCCCCCTTAAACTTATAATCTTTTTTTCTATCACGCTTCCTTGGCTGTAACATGAACCTTTATGTGACCGTAGGAACCACTGGTGTATATATATATATAAGGAAAATATGTGCAATGTTGTACACTATTAGATAACTGTAAAAAAAAAAAAAAAAAAAAAAAAAAAAAGAGTAATTATTTTATTGTTAAATTTAGAAACTATTTAACACCATAAAATCAAAATAGAAAAGTTCTTTTACTTTCAGTAAAAATTTCCTTTTCTAATAAAACTGTTCTTCAAGTTAAAAAGCGTTGAAATATTTAATATTAAATATTTAAATATAATGGAAATATTGAAGTCAGCTTTTGCAGAAGTTTTAGGTATCAGATCCCATTAACGCCCAAATCATTTTTGCTGAATATATACGTATAAATATTTTAAATTTCAGTTATTATGGATTTCTAAGAGTTAAGAGATTTCAGATATCATATGATGTCATTTATAAAACAGAAAAAATTCGTGATAAGAGTTTTATTTCGTATTTAAACGTAGTGCTGCAAAGTGAAACTTCATAATAGATAAAGTTATTCGTCATGATTTCAGTTCACGTACCTGCTGAAAAAGTAAATTCAAGTGCGATGCTCGCTCACCATAAAATCAAAAAGTCACATAACATCGATATAAATGACAAAATAAGAAGTAACAGATACTTGAAAATTTAGGGTATTTATTATAAAAGTGCCTTCACTAAAAAAAGAAAAAAATGTTCGAAAAAACAAAAATCTACAAACTATTTTTTAACCATCAAAAGATAGGAAAAATTAATCGTTAATGGGTTAATTCATTGTGTAGACATCTAAACATAAACTTCTGCTTTTGCTCTAGAAATTAGCAATATTTTTTAATGCAAATCCTGATACCTTTATTTTTCATGCATACCCAGTACAAATATATAGTTTTTCAGCTATCTTTTATTTGAGAAATTGGACAGAAAAGTATATATTCCTCATAAAGAAGATCATCATTCTAGAAAAACTCAGTAAAATATATGGATTATGTATTGGAAGTTTAATGGAGTATTTTCAGAGAAGGAAAAAAAATAAACAATCAGAGTTTTGAAATATTCTTTCCTTTTCAAAACATTATCACCTCGTTTAAACACATCCCAGTTTCCTGAATTCCTACTGATTATATTAAAAGCCTAATTAAGAACAAATCCCATCTAATATGATAAGGAAGGGATTAAATCTGTTTCACTGACAAACACTAAACTTTAGGTAGAGCCCTTAATGAAGTGAATTTCACACTTTATAGCGCTGAAAAGCACTTTACATATTTCCTTTTTAATTAAGATGATAAAGTAATGGGTATCTCGCACGATTAACGGATTAAGATGAGAGCTATGTCTAGACAGACTCTTAATTCCGTTTACTCATATCAGAATGACCATCATTCACGTGTCCTGGTTGAGATCTCTTTTAAATGGTATTGATTGCATAAAACTGTCGCCATTTTATAATGGAACTTCAAGTCATACACTAAGAATTAAGAATTCGTTATGTTTACAAAACTAGTACATCCCGGTAAAAAGTTACGAAAACATTTTTTTATAATTCCAACAAGATTTAATAAAGTCAAATATTCACTTCCTATTTGAACCGTTACCCCCTGCTTGATGTGGTAGCACAGGCAACACCTCCTAAAAGAGCCTAAAAGATCCTTTAGGAGGTGTTGGCACAGGATAGGGAATCTGCAGGGTGGTTGGTCACGGAAGGCACGGTTATCCACCACGATCTCGAATCAGAAATAACGAATTACGACATCAAGATGGGAAGAATCTTATCTTCTCTTTTACAGTTTGAAATTTCAGTTGGTATTAGTTAGAGACAAATATTTTTAGAGCAGTCGAGCCTCAGCTACTGTGCAATATGGAACTGCGCAAAATTGAATGAAGGCTTTAATGTAGTCACTACTGAATTTGTTGTAGTTAGGTTCACGAAAAGGAAAAGTCATAACGGACAGAATTATTTATACAATATGAATCACAAAAAGCAGAGAAAGTTGCAAAGGAAAAATAATAATGGTTAAAAATGACTATTGTTTAGAAGTCTTACAAAGGGGGCGCAAATATCCATACACTAATAATGAATTATATTAAGGAACAGAATATTAAAACTTCTATGACAGTCGGTGTTTTTGAAAAACTTACTCATTCAGTTAAACAACTCACACTAAAATATTTCAATATCATTTAGCCAGCAATAGAGAAAGAGAAGAAACAGTACAGTTATATCCTTACATTTGACAGCATGTCTTCAATTTTGTCTAAAGTACCTATCCAACTTATCAAAAGATTCGGACTTCCAGAAAAAAACTAGTTCCCGGTAGGTCACCAGAGGGACACACCGACCCCCTCTATTATAATTTTAAACACAGACAAAATAACATGCCTGAACTGGAAATTCCAACGAAATTCGCAGTATCGAGTCGAAATATTTGTTTTTTAATTTTACTAGCCGCTGCGTGACCAGCATATTAGCTTCTATTTTTATGTTTTCCTTTGAAAAATAACTCAAATGAAAATGACAGATATAAGAATTGTCATCATAAACATATATTATTAAGGAGTAAGGAGAAATCGGAAAACAATCATTGGTGAATTCTGTATAAGCTGATTCTAAATCGCGTGACTGCTTCACATGTAACAAAAACCATAATTAAACCCAGACAAGTAGAGACATTTGAATTTCATTAGGGCAATGGGATTTTAAAAGAGAAGGAACAATTAACAACCCATGACAAAGATTTTTCGTTTTAAAAAGATAAATGAAACAGCCCCTAGGAGGCCAATTCCAAGGGCCCTGGGGTGAGAAGCATATGTTCCGGTTACGTACGCGAAACCCAAGTTTGTTTAGTTCCCAAGCACGCTTGGTCTTCAGTTTACCTATCTACCCACTGAAGGCTTTACCCAGCCCTTGGACCTACGACACGCTACCCCAACGCCACTAGGCTTCTGAAATTTTAAAGAAACCGTCTCAAATTTACCGCATTTATACATTTGTGCCGAATAACACGAGACGAATATACGCACTGACAACTGATTCGCTAGACTGTTCTACTAGTGATAGGATTTTTCACCCGACTGCAGCATAAAACAGTCATGAAGCAGTTGTCAATGCATATCTTCGCATCGTGTGATCCGAGCTTAAAAAGATAAAAACGTGGTTTTAGAATTAATCAAATCAGCAAGGGCTTAGATTTGTTTCAGCGAGCTAATCCCTAGGCTAACTTTGAACAGATAAAATAGCGCATATTTTTCTTTAACTAATTTTATTATAATTTATGCGCCTTGATCAAATTATCCTTTTTATCTATTAGCTAAGAAAATTCAGTTGGTAACGAGTTCTAGCAAACGTAATTCTTTTTTAAGACACGTACGCTTTTAATTTTATTAAGTGTAATTATGTGTATATGACGTTTATTTCCTGTAAATCCCGGAAACCATTTATATTTCTCGGGAAAAAAAAAAAATTTGAAATCTTACGATTTCCTAGGAAAATGGGAAAGAAACCCTATTTCCTAATCATTGGAAAAAAATTTCTGCTTTATTCCCGTTTAATTTCTATTTTCTTTCAATCTAATACCTATTTATTATTATTTTTTTAAGTGAAAAAATTTTCGTTAACAATTTCAGCGTTTCTAACTTTTCTTATTCGTTTCAATAAACTCACCGCCCACATACACACACGCACAAGCTATTAGATAAATTCGTCATTTAAAAGAAATTCGAGAACAATTTTCAGAACTTAAAAAAATAGAGAATAAATACTTAGAGAATTTACTAGTATATTTCTTTAGTATCTGGGTTTGGCTATTAAATACTTCTAAGCATGATATGTCTTTCCCTAGAGCAAAACAAAGATAATTACCTCACTTTTAAACACGAAAAATCTCAATGTTCAAAATATGAAAGGAAGCGTTTGGTCATGTAAATGGTCAAGTACATATAGAAATACAGGCCTTTTACCTTCCTGGAGACAAAGCTGTATATAAAAATTATATTAGCATCGTATTAAGTTTAATAGCGGATATGTGTACAGAAAGTTTATAATTTTATATAAATCACATGAACACTATAACAGTTAAACTTCTAGACCATAAGTGGTTGAAAACAAACTTTGCTTTTTAAACTTAATCAAACAAAAATTCTGATGGTTAAAAAAATTGCTTTTATGTGGTAAATCTTCGTATTACTTTACTTCCGGGTTATGACAGTTTACTTTAAGAAAACAGGTATTTTAATCTAATAGAGAATAATTTGTCAAGGATATTCCTTTTCATTAAAACCCCAAAAGAGAATAGAACATGTTGTACAACTAAAGTTTGTGCAAAATTCAGAGAAACCGCCCCTTAAACATTGTTTTTGTCGTCCCCGTACAATACCGACTGATGCAGACGCCTCTCTGCATCATAGCACGGAAAGGGTCTCAGAATTTTAAAAAGAAACTTTAAAACATACTATCTCTTGCTTTTATTCTTAAAAAAAAATAATAATAATAAATAATAATCAAACACTGTAGGACAAGTCGGCAAATCCTCAAACCGCATTTTTTTCCCGGCCTGCATAAAATTTCGACATTAGAAAAGATTTTTTTTATATTATGATACGTAGTTTATTTTCTCCACATTTATTTCTTTAAATGTAACCTCTCCCTTTCAATAATGTTAATTCCATCTGATTATTAGCCAAGTTATATCTAACGGTTATTGAAGATTACAACTTAAAAGTTAACTCTCTTGTATATTTGAAGATGAAATGAGACTCTTAAATTTTTTTAAAAATAATAATTAAAAACAATTTTTTAACAAACTTTTGCCTCCAGTGACATCTAATATTCCTGTAGGCTTCATATGTGGTATCAAATTTGATTTATTTCTTGATTACAGTTGACAGCGTAAGACTGAAAAGCTGATGCCTCAGATTTGTTGAAGAAGTAATTATATACAAAAAAAAATATTTTGTTCGTATTTGATTTTCGCCTCTTTACTTCTAACATTTTTTTTCAATTTCATTTATTGCTATCTAAAATTTTAATAAAAACTAAAATCTATAATATACATGCACTGCATTTTTGTTTATTTTACAGTCCTCCATTCAAGCCATTCAAGCTTCTTATAAGGCTCCTAAAACTTTACACGGGTTTGGAAAAATATATATTTTTTAAAATCGAAATTTTTAAAATTTAAATAAGATATTTTTTATTTTAATTAAATTCCTGCTCTGAAAGTTAATTCAAATTTGTTAATACCATGCAATTTACCATGTCTGAAATTTAATTAAACTTTAATACATTAAGTAAGAAATACAATAAATATTTAAATAATCCTTTGAAAATATTCTAAAAAATTAAATTATTAAAACTAATCTGAAATACAAGAATATGAACAGCTAAATTTTTAAAAAGCCTATCAATAAAATAAAACAAGCATTAGCAAACTTACAATATATTTTGTATATATACTAAATACGTAATATATATTTTTAGAATATCTTTATAAGATTAAAAGTAACCTTTTACTAAATTTTAATTTCATATTATATTTTAATATAAAACCCCTAAAAAACAAAAACCCCTTAAAAACTCATTTTGGGAAATTTAAAAAAGTTTAGACAAAAGTTTAAATAAAATGAATTGCATTTATTATTTTTAAACCACAGGGTACAGAATTCGAAATTTCATAGTTTGCTTAATATATGTCACCTTGATATAAATCACTCAGTTAAAAGATTAGTAAAATGAAGAATACTTTTTTAAATACTCTCGAGAAATTTTTTTAACTGACCCCGCATTACTGTGGTGAAAATTTAGGTGATACAGAAAGAAGAAAAAGAAACCGACTGATTTGATTAGAATATAATAATGATAATAATTGTGTAACCAGTATCCACCCTGGAAAAAAAAACCATATCACTTCATTCTAAGAGCTTAAAACCTTGTAAATATATAAATAAAAATAACAAATTTGCTTTTTCACTACGAATCCTATTTTGAACTCTTGAATGCACTAAACCAGGGATGGACAAACTTTTTCGGCCGAGGGCCAAGATAAATTTTTCTAAAATTTTAAAAACAATATACAAGTACCTAACAGTTTAAATACGTTAATGAGATGAATGAAATTGCGATTTCATTTTTAAAAGTTCCTTATACTGAGGTTCGAAGTGAGATGTACTGATTTTAAGGAACGATGCTAAATGCTCATCTGTCACTCTACTTCTGAAATGATTCTTTCTAAGGTTCAAAGTTGAAAACACTTTTCACGTATAAGAAGCAAATATACACTGATCTTCTGGGCGTGAGATAATAAATTTGGGATATAATATTTAAGCAAAGTAGAAGGATATATAATGTATAAATATATATTTCTTTTAATTAGCCTCGAACCCTATCCGCTGGCCGTAGTTTGCCTATCACTGCACTAAACCATAAGCAGAAACTGCTCTTTATCCAGTGGAAGAGAGTTAAGACGAAAAAATATGCCATTGAAGGGTTTTACTGAATAAATACACATTTTTTGTTCTCTACTTGTTTTCAATAAAATGCTTCCTGTTATAGGTCAGTTTGATGTACAATATATGAATATGGCAAAAAATCAATTTTTATTTTCTGATTTAAATCAATGACTTTTTTTAAACAAATTTTGATTTAAATGATTTTCTTAGATAAATCATTTTTTAAACAGGTGATTAAATTCATGAATTTTAAGCAAGCTGATTTAAATTGGCCAACTCTGATTTTACTAAATAGGATTATGCTAAACAAACTATTTTTTTCTGCATAATCTGGAATAAAGTTTTAAGTGTAACAATTCATATAACTTTTTTTCATTTGATACCCATGTAATAAATGAACAAGATGTCTAATTAAACCAATATTGCCCTTATATATATATATATATATATATATATATATATATATATATATATAAAAGAATTCGGGAGTATGCTCCCTTCGGCTTTCTCGTGTATTCTTAGAAAAGAAAAGTATTATCGTTAGTTATGTTTTTTTTAACTGTTACAAAACATATGAACACTATAGTATGAACCCATAATATGCCATTTAGCTAGTTGAACATGCTATTTTATGAACTTAAATAACAGCCTAAGAAAATGGATAACAACATAAAGTAGCCATCCAGTAACCGAAAGAAGCAGGTAAACTGTCGAAAGTAACCCAAAAGTTGAAAGAAAGTTACAATTTTTCAATAATGTACGAATTGAAAATTTGATTTCTGTAAGTCATAATGTACTTGAGTTATCGTACTTACATACAGATATATACATACGGATATAATTCAATAAATGGTATTCCCAGACTCAAATCTAAAGCGTGAAGATCAATTTAAATCTCGAGGTCGAATTTTTGAACTATTACAATACGTTTCCTCTGCTCCGGTATAGGAGAAAATAAAAAGGATATTTAAGTATGGAACAAAATACATCAGAAAATACTTCCGATAATGAACTAGTGATAGAAAACTACCATTTTGTTATAAAAACGTATTGAAATTTTGGTTGTTTTTTTTAAAGTCAAAATGTGCTAGAGTTATCGTGTTTACATACAAGCACACACACACTTACATAATTCAATAAATGGTATTGTCGGACTCGGGGAAATCAAATTCAATCAAATTCTCGAGGTCGAATTTTTAACCAATTACAATACTTTCTCTTCAACGTATACAAGAAAGTAAAAATGGATATTTAGGTATAGACCAAAATATATTGCAAAATAATCCGATAATTGACTAGTTTAAGAAATCTAAAATTTTGATATAAAGTAACTATTGAACATTTGGTTTCTCTAAGTGAAAATGTACTCGAGTTATCGTATTCACATATACACACACAGACATAATTCAATAAATGGTATTTTTGGACTCATAGAAATCTAAATCGTAAGATCAATTAAAATCGAGGTCGAATTTTTGGAAGATTACAATACTTTCTCTACAACGTATGCGAAAAAGTGAAAAGGATATTTAGATATAGAAAAATAGGTCGCAAAATACTTTCGGTATTAAACTAGTATTTATAAATATATAATCCAAATGCAACTCACTGATCAATAATCTCAAAAACGAAAAGGCATAAGAGGTTGAAATTTCGTGTCGAGATTAATTTTACATCTAAGCGTGCAATAACAGATGATTGCTCGAATTTCGATTTGTAAAGGGATTAAAAGCAGAGGTGGAAAAGAGAAACACTTGGTTTCAATAATTCTCCGCTATTTCAACAAATAGGGTGCTTCAATAGAAATCCCAAGTAACACAAATATATATCTTAACAAATGTTAGCCCATATTTTGAATGTCGCTGAAAGTCGGAAATTAAAGTTTGGACATCTGCTGACATAATGGAAAATTAAAATTTGAAATTGTTTAAAATGAAGTATTGAAACAATCAATGAAGAATTCAAGATTTTTTCTCTTACTTAAAACAAATTGGATTTTTATTTATTTATTTTTTAAATTTAAATTATGGTTAATGATTATATCATTAGTTTTCATTATCTTATTTATTTTCTTAATGAGTGCAACACTATATGTGACAAATTATGTATTAAGTACATGAAATATGATTTTTATACCTGTGTTAACAAACATACAAACTGTTCACATTTTTCCCATTCTTTATAAACAAACACAACTCTTTTTTTTTCAAGTCAGTTAAAGTACTAGTATTTAAATGCACAGAAAACAAATGTTAGATTATTACGGATTTGAAGTCAGATTAACAGAAAATCCTAAAAGAACCCCACAAATTTCATAGCAAAAAAGAAGCATATTTAAACCTTATTTTTCCTCTGCAAAAGATAATAACTGAGCTATTTAATGCTGCTGGTGGCTCTCTCTATTTATGCAATAAAAAAAATCCCACTTAAAAATTCACAAAGTATCAACAGCAATATATATATATATTCTTGATTTAAATTAATAATTTTAAAAAATCCAGCCATTTAAATTATAATTTATATCGTTCCCGTATTCCGATAATTAAGATAGCTTTCATGAGTTTGAAAAAATGTTACTTTAGTGACATGGTTAAATTTTCATTAAAGCAATTATAATTTAAATACAAAAATAAAATTAAAGATATCTTTTATGATTTCCAAACCTATAATACTATTATTATACTGAAAAGAACTTTATGCAGATTTTGAAGCAATTGCTTGCTAATTTTTACAAATTGGTATCCGTAAAACTTCTCTAAAATCATCGGTTGATTGGTTAATTTTTTAAAAATTGAATTTGAATCTGGAAAAATAAAAATTAACATAAATTTCAATTTGAACACCTATTTAGCAAAATCAACAAAACAAAGACGCTAAAATTATCAAACTATGGCTTACGAAGCTCCAAATTCTTTTAAAGAAATTTATTTTTTCCATATTCCAAATTTTTAATATTTTATTTTTATATCTTAAGAATGAAGACACCCAGGAAGCCCAAAATTTCGTATCGGAATTTGTCTTACACCCAGATGTGCACTAAGAGGTTTTTATAATTCCGAATTCTAAAGGGATCAACAGAAAGGAGAACCAATTCGAGTCAGCAAATCTCCGCCATTTCAACAAATAATGTCGCCAAACAGCTCATTTTAATTATCTCTATATACACTGAAGTTGGTCTTGAAAATACAACACACGAGGGAACCTATTATATACTCCTGCCCTGTTGAATCAGCGTGGAAAAATGCCACCTTTCAGACGAGAATGTGTACACATGAGTCTAGTAGCAAAGACAGCGTTCAGATGCGAAATTATATTGGGGCGTAAAAACTTCGTTAAGGCTCAACTTACAGATTTCGGAAGATACATGATTGATGGAACCGGTCTTGTCCGAGCCACAGAAATGGACACGGCTACCTTTGTTGGTGTCGGGAGAAGAACTGTGTCGATGGTAATGATAGTCTAGAGCAAACAGGGAAAGAGAACGTCTGCTAAATATAACAGTGGCAGACAGTAAAAACTGATAGAGACAGAAGAGTTTTGAAGAGAACTGTTGCTAGACAGAACAAGGCAGAAACATCATAAATAATATCTGAGATAAGCTCACATATACAAGGTGTATCGACCCAAACTATCCACCGTGATCTACCTTCAGCATTCACGCTATTGCGGCTTTTCAAATCCATTGGTGACACCATGCAATGCCTTGAAATGGCTTAAATGGAGCTATGACTGTAAGAATTGAACACAACAACAATGGGAGAATGTCATCTGGTCAGAGTAATCGTCATTCGCTTTATTCCAGACTAGAGGACAAGTTTACATTTGGAGAACGCCAACACAAGGCAACGATGTTGACCATCTCCTTCCTACTGTTCCTACAGTACTGTACTTTTACTAATAGTACAGTACTGTAAGATTGAAATACCACTAAAAGAAAGACGAGGTCTGAGAAGCCCAAACTTCGCAATGGGTCTCGTCTACAACCCAGGCGCGCAATAAACGAAGTTTTCTCAAATTTTGAATTCTAAATGGACTCAACGGGAGAGGGAGGAACACTTAACCTCTGCAAATCTCAACCATTTTAACAAATAACATCCTCACATTCCTAAACGACTTATTTAAGTATCGATCTGGAAAAGTTTATCTAACTAAATTCATAAAACTGTAATACCTTTGATCGCAACAGGCCGCCTACTTTGACGGGTTTAATGTGTTTGTGATACCACGCCGGATATTTTTTTCAATTATGATTAACCAACATTTTAACATTGCCACTGCTCTAAAATGTTTTCCATTTGACCATTAAGAAAAGGGCGCGTCAAATAAAAACCTATGTTTTAATGTATATTTTAAAGAGATGCGAAATAAAAAAAGAGGCGAACATTTGAAAAAAATTTAATGACCATAGCAAAGCATGGGATAACAGCTAGTATATCATAAATGCAAAATCTTATCTAGAACGGATAACCACAATTCATTCTATCAGACTACTACTTCTTAAAACTCTTCTTTAATGACCCCTTTTTATCATCGAGATATTTTCGCAGTTTTAGGTAAGATATCTTGATTATTTTTTAAATTATATTAATCAAATTTTTTAAAAATTTAAATCGGGTTTTGAGATTTAAACCGAATTTCTGCGATTATTTAAAGATCTTTACAAATTAAACATTACAAATGAGGTTATTATTTAAGTTAGTCTTCAATTTCAATTCAGTTTTCATTATCCCATTTCTTTTCTTAATGGTTGCAATATTATTTACAAATGACAAATGATGTATTAAATGCATAAAATATGATTTTTTAATCTCTTCCCAACAAACTCTTCATATTTTTTCATTGTTTACAAATATAAAAATCTATTTATCAAATCATTTTTTCTCTTCTTTTTAACGGTGCTACAATGTAGTACACGCCGAAAGTGTTCTGGTCAAAAACAACCCATGGTGTATTTTTTTATTCCAATTGAATTTTATTTCCATTTTATGAGTATCAATAGTGTAATTATGTACTTTTTAATTTGGCTGTATTTGTATATCATTTACCATCGTCTTACAGGCAGGTTTTAACAACCATAAGAAATGATTGATTTAGTAAACTACTCTCAGCATACGAATAAAAATACTGCGATTCAACCCCTCACTACAGAAAACCATTCTAAAGCTTTAAATACAATACTGCGTAACACGTGTTTTCCGATATTTATTACATACATTTATTTCCTATACCAAAATTGACTGTATTTAGGATAGGCAAGGCATAGTATGAAAAGCAACAAACAAAGAAAAATGCTCTTAAGCCATAAATATCCAAATCAAGTATAATTCCTCTTCCCAAAAGACAATAGAATATGAAGTTTAAACGACAACGTTTTAAATAAGTTCAGAGACCAGTAACGACCTACTTACGATGTTAAACTGAACCAATGTGTATTTTTTATTCTTATTGAATTTTTTGGGTTTGTTTTATGAATATTAGTAATGGAATTACGTATTTAGTTATTATTCTTGATAATCCTTGCTGTATTTATCGTTTTACAGACCAGTTTTCAAAACCGCAAGAAATCATGGAATTACTCTGTAATTGTGAAATAAAAATGCTCTAATTCAATCATTCACTTCAAAAATCCACTCTAAACCTTCATATACAATACAGTATAACATACATTTTTCCGATATTTGTTGCATACATTTGTTTTCTAAAGCAAAACTGACTCCACTTAGGATCGCGAGCCATATTATGAGCAGTTTTGTATTAAACGAACAACAACAAAAAAGCTTTTAAACCATAAATACTGCAATCAAATCCAATTCCTCTTCCCAACGTAAAATAGAGCATGTAATTTAAACGACAGGACCGAAGAGCAGCGCCCTAACCATTAAGTCATCGCTCGGTTTTTCTCCGATATTTATTACGTATACTTATTTTCTAAAGCAAAATTACATATGAGAGACAATGCATATGAGAAATATTTAACTTACATTCAAGAATAATTACATTCTGTAATTGTGAATATTCAAATACTCAAACAAGTAAAAAAACATATCAAGATATAAAATAAAATAAACTTTGAAAAGAACAACGATTTTTTGCGGATATAGTAAGACAATAACGGCCACAGAAACTAGAGACAGAAGAGAACTACACAGGGCTATTTTTGCCATCTGTAGCACCCACGGAAAACAAAGTACCTCTTATACAATTCTCATGGAACCAACGGAAAAATTTCAGCTACAGTAAAACTAGATGTCATATGAATATCAGACTGACAGACATAGACACTTAGACTGACATAGATTTTTTTTTTAATTAATATCGAGCTATGAAAAATAGAATACGCTATCAATAAAAATGCAAAACTTTTTACACATATATTTAAGTACATATATCAATAATAAACATAAAAATTAAACCATAAAAAAATGAAATTGTATTTGTCTTCTTCCCATTTTACTTATTAATGAAACCTCTAATACCTCTCTCTAATAGTATATTTATTCTAACCAACAGAGAGAAGAAACGATCATTCAAATTTGACAGAACCTGTAAAATCCAGAATGATACTTAGTTCATTTGACCGTATTGTGGTCGTTCAAGTAAGAGATAATTCCGTTTCTTAGCCCCAAAAATGGTCGTACAAGTGAGAGAGGCATATAACAATAAGTATATAACTGAGAGAACTTTAACATGATGTCCCATATTGCTGCGCAAAAAACTAAGAGACTTAACTGAAAGAGTCGCATAAGTGAGAGGTCAATATATTTAAAATTGCTACGCTCATCTTTGTATAAATCTTTACTTATATCTTTTAAATAATCCCACGGATCAAAATTGATCAGAATGACTTAGTATAAATTTTTACTGCAAAAAAGAAAAACTAACATTTGAAAACAAAAATTTACATATTGGTAAATATTTTACGACTACGGAAACACTCAAATTATTTTTGGAAAATTTTCCCAAAATCGAAGAAATCTTCAAACGTTAAATTTCTTATAGATCAAAAAAGAACCAGACACTCTAGGACAGCTAAAACTTCAAATGTGAATACAATTTACATCAAAAAATTATCTAGAAGAGGAAGTGATAAAGATTCAACAGCAGTACCCAATATAAAAATGTACACTAACACATTAAAATTAAACAAGGGCTCATCAGCGGTGGATACATAGAGTGATACAGAGGGTTTCGCCCAATGGAACATGGAAATCCATTTCAAGCCACTGACTAGTCGATTCTATGTTTCCATATTTCACGCCCACCGGACCCTCTGTTCGACGAATTCAAATTTTAAAACGCTATTTGGAGCACTTCCCCTTAAGACTTAATAAACTACACAATGAGTAGGAATGAAACGGATATCCGGAACACGACCGGATATCCGTGCTAAAGATTCGGATATCCGGCTATTAAATCGGATATCCGGAGTTCAAATCCTTACGTTTAATCCTTAGGAACAAATTGTTCCCAGTCAAAACTTATATTTAGAAAATTTAATGAATTATCAATTTTTAAAAATTTTAACCCTTTTGAGTCCAAAAAATTATCCATTAAAACACGCATATAGCTTCTTCATAAAGGCTTCCATCAAGTTTTACTTAATTCCGAGAAACAGTTTCGATTTTAGGACGCTTATTCAAATATCCCTAAAAATCAAATCTAATTATTTAAGATCCAAACTTACATCGAACGTTATCTAAAGTCATCGAGAAAGTAATTTATAACACTCATCAACCAAAATCAGGGATCACAAGGTTTGTGATCAAGGGTCACGCCTCGCGTTTTAAGAATTTTTTTAATTACACCACGTGATAGAACAGCAAATTCTCCAGAATGCTATTTTTTCCTTAAAAAAAATCGACTAATGTTTTATTTTAATTTATTTTTAAGAAACTTTGGAATACTCTTTTGCAAATGCAAATAAGAACACTTAATAGACATCAATTTAAAATAAATAAAAAAGAGAAGATAGCATTCTAGAGAATTTGTTGTTTTATTACGTGCTGTAATTTTTTAAAAGAATTCATAAAATACGAGCCGGCTAGAGAGAATTTTATTTTTTCCGTATGTGAACATTTTATTATCCCATACGACCAGATGTATTTAGGACATTAACAAGAAATATCGGTTCATATACATGTATAGTAAAACTCAAAATCTAAATCACAGTCAACCTACAGAATATAGACACAGAATCTATAAAAATGTTTTTGTTTCCATGACAAATATTCAAATAATTTGATTTATATGCTATAATTTGTTTCAGTGGTGGCGCTTATTATTAATTCATGATTTGAAAAGAAACACAATTGTACAATTTTAAAGATACAACACAATCTGTGCTTTAAAGAAAACTATCAAATCTATACAAATTAAATCTTGGGCAACTGTTATTTTGTATCATCATGCCAAATTTTAAGATTATAAATTTAGTATACTTTTAAAAATGCTCACGTAACAGACATAATTAATTTTTTGTCTAAGTATCACTTAATTACTCATAATTAAATAAACAACGTAGATAATTAATTTCTTTTATTTAAATGTACCTACTATAATGAAAAGAAATTCAAAATCTGTACTTTAAAAGCAAAAAATTTACAAAAACATCCTTCATTTCCCTTATTAAGATGTTCCCCGTACCCTTAAATCTGGATCCCCATCGCTCACTTTTCGACAGCCATTAAGATTTTTGTTTAAAACTCTAAAGGAAAGCCAAGGAAATAGAGAAACATAGAGAAATAAAGTTAAGCGTTTCTGTAATCCACAAAAATTCTTAAAACAAATCAGCTTACAGCAGTCCCAACAAAATATTTCCTGAAATATTTTGTGTTCTGAGATGAAACACACTCATTGCCACTGAAATAGATACACTGAAAAATACTGGGTGTGGTTTGGAGCGCTACAGTCTACTGTTTTGCTAAAAGAGGAAAAATACTGGGCGAGGATCTCATGAAATATAGATCAACCTATCTGGATTTTGTGGTATATGTCTAGTACAGCACTTCTTTCATTTCCCATTTCACTATCCTTTATTATAATCGAGAATTTTTCGCGTCCTCAAGTTTTAAAAAATATGTTAACATAATTAGTTTAATTTTTTGGTAAACAATAAGAATTGGCAACGAACTTGTTTTAGTACTTCTTTCAAGTATACAAAAATTAGGGAAAAAATCAAGTTCTGGCGGATGTCTGTGTATTTTACAGCGCAACAAATTAAATTTTGGTGCAATACTTGGCATTGCTGAACATAAAGCATTTTCACCGCTAAACGATATTTTGATTTAATAAGCGTTAATTCTGAAAAAGCCGTTTGACATAACTATGTGGTTTTGCAAGACAAAAGAATAAAGCGACTAATGTTCTTTTAATCCTTTAACTACGGATAAAATTATACACGCCCACAACGCCACACACACACACAAAAAAAAAAAAAAAATGTATTCTGGACACCATGTTGTAACATATTTTCACTTTCAATCTCTGTTAGAGCAAACAAGATATATCTGCTGCGTATAAAAGTGAATAAGATTATTGGTGAATATCTGTAAGAGGCTTATTACACTGAACAACTATTTTACCAGCAACTCCTAACGACACCATATTAGGCCATAAGGCAAAATAAAGTTGCGAATAACAACAAGTTGAAGGATGAAATAGTGAAAAATTACCCCAACTAACCCGTTCGATTCAATGAAAGGCCATGAAGGTCATGACCCTACATCAGCTGTAGGTGGGAGAAGCTATAATAACTCTCTAAAACCACCATTAGTATGTTGGCAACAGCCGTATATAACAATAAGTTTAAAAACATGAATCGTCTATTAACGATAGTCATAATGCAAGGCGTACTTGCTAAATCGCTTACTGACAACAACCGAAATTAAACGATTGAATTCAAGTGTCTAAATTAAAATTTTGCAACCTAAACAATTCGTTTGTTGATCCCATATGGAGTAGTAATCCACATTTTAAGAAGCCATTGTATAGTTGGTTATTAGGCACTGATAAATTTAGATTATATGAACCATTAGAAAGAAGAGTTAAAAGCAAATTAAAAGTACCGGCGTAGTATTATAAATCAGGCAAAAAACTAAAAATGTTATACTTGAAATATGCATGCAACTTCATTGACAAGAATAATTTTTTAAAAAGTTTATCTCTACTTCCTGTACATCTGCAAGTCAACTAGTGAATGAAATAAACCCCAAAAGATTTCACCGAAATTTAACATTTACTCGAAAAAATTCTTAAACACTCAAGAGCAGTAGATCCAAAACAAACCAAGAAAATTATAATTTGATTTATTTGAACTAGCGCAATTCTACAAACACTCGGAGACGTTTTCAGTTTAGTAAAATTCGTATATTCTATTTATTATATATTACTCAACTTCTATTAGCTTTAAATATTTTAATTTATTTTTAAAAAACTTTATTTGATGAGAGATCTAGCAAAATATTTTAGTCGTTTGTCAGAATTAATGGCGTTTTATGATAAGTATTTAGAGGAAAATAAAATGTTCAATTTGTCACGTACGGCATAGAATATTTTTTTCCTACAAAAAAAAGGGGGGGGGAAAGGAAGATGTTAGAGACGTTGAAGTTTAACGCATATCTTGGAGATGAATTCTGATAATCAAATCTACTCAGATTATATTATGCCTAGCATAAGGGTTTCATTAAAAAGTTAAATTTAAAACAAATTCGAGGCAGCCATTTTATATTACATGAGCTTTTGCTACTAATTCCTGACAAGGATTTTAACTTTTGTATGTAGCAACCAAGAATTTGTTGTTTCTTTCACAAGAACAACCACATTTTAACTGGTGTTCCAATTTATGCATGCTCCTAACAACTCTTGACACAGTGCACACAATATGGGCGGCTGAAAATTCAGATTCATTGAAATTAAATTAATGTAATCCTCCCTTTTACTTCTCACAAATCAAACAGAAATTGGTTGCATATCTAATACATTTAACGGTTTCTGCCTTCAGACGCTATTTCCCCAAAATTATCACGTTTTACATGTGATTTATGTAGATGAAATCTCGCAAATCGGTGACAAAAAAGTAAAAGATGCATATTTCCCTGATATGCAATAAAATACAAGCAGAATGGAAAATACCATTTAAATTCGAATGTTCAAGAGAGTACATATTTGATGAACAGGTAAATAAATGAATGGATGAAAAATATTTTTTTTCACCACCAGAATACTTTATTGCTCGTACCTCAGCTCAGGCAAGTGATTATATATATATATATATATATATATATATATATATATATATATATATATATATTTGTGTGTGTGTGTGTGTATGTGTAAGGGAAGATTTGCTTCTAAATAATAAATAAAATAAATAATAAATAAAAAATAGAAATTTGTAACATTCGTATTCAAAAACATTGAACTAAAAAAGTTAATTACATTACCAAATAATTGCATGTTATTAATATTAAATTTCATGTATTGTTAGTAAATTAAAGCAGTGGCTGTTTTAATTTTAATAATAAAAATGAAAACTTACCAAACTTCTATTGGAGAATCTCATTCTTGTTAAGCAAATGAGCCTTCTTAAAATTGTATTTTTAAATCTTAAATATCAAATACATTTAATTTACGATAAATCTGTTTAGTGGTACAATAAGCACTATATTAAACTATAACCAGACACAGAAATAAAATATTACTCCGCCGCAGCTTCAGTACGAGAAGTCCCAGAATCAAATCCCTGTACAGGCAATATTGGAATTTTAATTGAATTTAATTATGTTTGTGATTACTGTACGCGTGGTAGTGTTAAGTATTTTTAAAATAACTTTTCCATTATATAAAATATATATATGTGTATGTGCGTGTGTGTATATAAGTGTATATATATAGAGAGATATATATGGGATAGATAAATAGATAGATAGATACAGACACACACACGCACATATACTTAATAATACATATACTTAATGATTTCCTAAGAAATTATCGGTCTAAACTGTGCGTGTCTGTGCATGTGTTTCTAGAAAATATTACTATTGTAACAAAAATTAGTAGGTTACGTGTTTTAAAAAATGAGAAAAGTGACTAAAAGTAAATATATATATATATATATATATATATATATATATATATATATATATATATATATATATATATATATATATATATATATAGGAAAGCTGTAGATATTCAAGAAATATTTAGGATATTGAGGAATTCATGTTATATATAAATATTCAGGAAAGCTGCTTATGAATGTAATGAAGAAATCTTGCAGGGTTGTTCCTCTTCCATTCATTTAAAAGAACAAAAAGGCCGAATTTTGATTGATAGAAAGCTCCTACACAGGAAAATATTTATAGTTATATTTAAAGATAAAAATTTCGAAAATCCACAGCTTGAAACTATTTTATAGGTTTGCTGAATGGGGACATGTGGAAATAAACAACTAAACTTTAAAATTAGTTAAATTTATAACACCCGCAGTAAGCCCGTACACTTTTATTAATCTAATCGATTCGAATAGAAACGTACTTAAAATTCATCAGAAAATAGCACACAAAACTTCCAAAGTTACATTAAAATTTACAAAAGAGAAACAAGGGACAGTTTTCTAGAGTCCTATAGAGAGAACAAAAAGAATACAGGTGTGTATGTATGTCTATATATCCTTCTGCAAAGAATTAACCGCAATAAAAAATTAACAAGTTGAATACTAACGGGCTACAAAAAAACCATTAGAGTTCTTGATTACAATTTAATGGTACAAAGGTATGAATTTGTTATTTTCTTTGAATTTATGAACAAGGCGCTGTTTTCTGTAATAACTATTTGAAGAATAACAAAATTTTAAAGAGAGAAGAAAAAGCTCATAAATCTATTTCAAAGCCATGAATTCGAATTAAAACGTCATTAGATATAAGACAATAGCACAAAAAACTTCAAAATTTATTTTAAATTTTATATAAGAGACACAAGAGTAGTTTCCGGTCCAATAGAGGTAACGAATACACACACACATACATATACATATATATATATATATATATATATATATATATATATATATATATATATATATATATATATATATATATATATATATATATATATATATATATATATATATAGCGTCCATTCCATGTCAACAATTACTCAATGTCCAAATTTGAAAACTAGTTCCAGTCACATATGTCATACATCAAATTGTTGCTAAAAGTTCACAAATATGCAGTTATTTTTATTTCCTAATGTGTAAAATAAATAAAAATTTACACTAAATCCGATTGAATTTTTATCGAATAATCCACACTTCCAGATGATGATTTTACAATACTAATTGTAGCCACATTTGTACGTGCACACTTTTGTTGATTGTCATTTTAGATTCATATCAATACTGTTTTTTGAGGCATTGAAGAAAATAGACACCAAGGTAAGATTATTATTTTCTGTTAAATGGTTTTAATTCATCAATTTAATGTCACACCCGTAACATAAATAAATAAGTTTATTTTAAGAAAAAGTTATTGGGACTAACAACTTGATCTTTTGGATTCACTTTATAAAACATGTTCTCAAACATATCTAATAGCTATATTTTATAAATTGATATTTTTAATATGTTAATTAGACATATGCAGTGTCACACCCGTAACGCTATGTGATAACAATTTTATTAATCCTGTATAACAACTTGTTGTTTTGGATTTCCTGGTTAAAACTTGTTCTCAGACGTATGGTTCGATGATTAAATTTAATAAATAAATATTTTATATTGTGTTAATTAATGTAAAAATTGTGACACTGCATACATAAACCTCTTTTTAGTTCTCAGCACATCTAATAATAAATTTTATTTTCAAGTACTATTGAAAATATGATTTTGTTATGCAAGTTTAAATTTGTCAAATTTAAATTGTTTATTTTGATTTCTTATATATAAAGTCTTACTTAATCCATTAATTTTCTTGTTCAGGTCAGGGAAGTACCTAAAACTAGAGTAGCGAAACATTAAAAGCCAAAGAAGTGATTCTATCAAAGAGCATGAATATCTTTAAAATGAAAGAAGTGACAGAAAAAGAAGAAAAATAAAAAATAGAAAATACATAAACTAGTAATAGAAGGAAGTTATTGACTGAAAAAAAAGGAAGAGTTGTGTTGAAAGAAAGAAAAAATATTGGAACAGAAGAAAACAGAAAATTAAGAATTCTAATCGGTAAAATCAGTAAAACAAAACAAATCAAATCAATAAAACAGTCCATTTGGTTTTTATCGCTTTAAACGGACATATAGTAAAGCATGAAGGAGAGTTAAAGCAGAATGTGAACATAAATCCCAACATCTCAGGAATACCGTATAAGAATCAGGGATTATCAATTGCTGCTTCTGATTTCGTACCTTTTGCAAGTGGCAGATTAAAAAAAAATATGACTTTTTTTCTTAGGTTTGTGAAGTTTTCCCAGGAAGGTCAGATGTAGTATTGAATTACATGAAAAAATTGGAGGATACTATATCTAGTTAGAAGAAAAAGAAACGTCATGTGAAAGCATGGAAATCATTCTTAAAAGTAAAGATTCAAAATTCTAATAGACAACAGAAGTCAAATTTATTTTTATTGATAAAAGTTAGAACAAATAAATTAATTTAACACTTACAAACATGTATGGCTTGGTTTAGTCATTTATTGTTGAAAACCGTACTTCTAATGTAAGTTTTCAAAAGTATTCTGAACTGAGTCACACCCGTAATATTTTGTCACACGAGTAACACGTTTTTAGAAAAAAGTCTGGTAATTATATTTGTTGTTGAAAATTTACATAGAACACACAGTATTAAACATTTAATCATATTTTTCATAAAAAATTTTAATGACTTTTAAATATTACCTATTAGCTGAAAAATTAATAGTTTTGAACCTATATATAACACCTGGCAAAATAACCTGCAACATATTTATAATTTTTTAAACATGTAAAAAAGGAACGAAAATTCCTGAACTTTTGCAAAATGCTTCCTTGGGTGATCTATTTGCTTCATGAAAAATATATTTTATAAATATTAAATACTTTACAGAAAAATGGATAACAATCGAATAGATGTGTCATACCCGTAACTATGGAATAGCCGAAATGAGAGATTATATATATATATATATATATATATATATATATATATTTTTTTTTTTTGCTAATATTACTGAAATTTTCTAAATAAATAGGAATATACTGGGTCTGGCCAGAAGTAAAAGAAACGCCATGTGAAAGCATGGAAAAATACATAGAGTAAAGCCATAAATTCTCATAAACAACAGTCCAATAACCTTTTTATTGCTAAAAGTTAAAACAACAAGAATTAATTTAACTATTGCAAACATGTCTGACACGACAATTTACAAGTGATACATAATATTAAACATTTAACCTTTTTATTATAAAAAAAAAATTTATTGACTTTTAGCTATTACCTATTCGCAGAAAAATTGGTAATTGGGAACCTATATGTAAACACCTTATGTAACCTATATGTAATAACTGTTACACCCGTGACAGCATATTTATAATTATTTAAACATGTAAATAAGAAACGGAAAATCTTTAATTTTTGCAAAATGCTTCCTTGGGAGGTATATTTGCCTCATGTTTGAAACATTAAATACTTTATAGAAAAAGTGGTAACAGTCATACGATGTGTCACACCCGTAACAATGGAATGGTTGATATATATATATATATATATATATTATATATATATATATATATATATATATATATATATATATATATATATATATATATATATATATATATATATATATATATATATATAATCCTTACCTAAAGAATAAATCACTATAACAAACTAACAAATACAATTCCCAATATTACGCGCCACAACTTTTGAAGTTCTTGGGTAAATTCTTATGGTATAAAAGAATGAATTTATGAATGAAGCGTTCTTTCTTACGTTACTATTTAAAGACTAATATAATTTTAAAAGATGAATCAAACAGATTCTAAGGCTGATTTTCATATCAACAAATCGGAAAGCACTCCGATATCATTACCCCAGCCTAAATTTCAGCACTTCTTTTAGGTAAATATAGATTACATGAGAAGCAATTTCAAGCATTCTTTTCCTATTATTAAAAGCCAAAATTATGTGATACCGATCTTAGCATAATAAAAGTTCAACAAAAGTGTACTCTAATTTTAGAATTGGGTATTGTATTTATTTTTTAAACGCAAGCTAATAATAGGTGATATTAAACTTTTTCTAAACCTTAAAAAGATCCATAACAAAAGATAAATAAAATAACTTTTCGGTTTTATTGAATGAAATTCTTATTAATGACACACCTTAGATTTTACTTTGTCATAATCAAATTATTTTCCCGTTTACTGAGGTAGTGAATTTGAAAAACTCCTACGTAGTAAAAAATCAATGCAAGAACAATGACTTGAGTTTGCCGCCTCCAGTTGTGCGAAATATGATACTGAGAAATTTTCCAGAGTGTATCAATAAATTCATTTTTACGCTCCTGACCTATATACGAATTACTTGATTTAAAATAATGAAATCTTAAGTTTCACTGACCTAAATTTGAGTAAAACGTTCTCACAATTATCTAATAAATACCAACTATGTAGTGGTTTTTTTTTTAATGTTTTTCGAAAAACTTACAGTTTAAGTATTTATTTATAGTCTTGCTTTTCCACGCAAGAGATTTAATAATCTATCAAGATCTGTCATATTTTACAGAATTTTAATTTTATTCTGGTTATTATGTTAAGAAAAAAAAAAGCTTTCTGAAAATTAATCTAAAAACTTTTCAAATACGATATTTGATACTTTTGTGTACAAAAAAACTTTTGGGTTTAGTCCTAAACTAACATTTTACGGATTTCAATTTAAAAAAAAAAATTATTGAAAAAGCAGTAAAGATTTTAAATCACTCTTTTACCAGGCTGAATAAAATACTTTTATTACATATAAATGGTTGATACTGAATCGGATAAACAACCATTCTTCAATGTGTAAATTTTAATTCTCTTTTACTTTTCAATTTAAACAAAGAAAATATTTCACATTAAATTGCTTTCAGACTTTGACAAAAGATTTCTTTTAAATTTTAAGTTATTAAAATAACAAGAAATCCCTATTATAAGAGTCACCTTATGTTGCGTGGGAAATAATTTTAAAAATTTTCTTAGTAATTAAAAACCCCTTAGTCATTTCGAACAAAATACATCAAAGATTATCTGTACAATACAGAAAGTCAGACTTCTAACTTGAACAGAATTAGAGGCGCATCGATTTGCCAAATCTTCAGAGAAAAAAAAATTCTAGTAAAACTTCTGATAGTAGAAGTAGTATGTACAGACAGGTATACTATAAAAATGAATATTTGTCATTGTAAAAACATATGGTTAACGTTAGCTAATTTTTAGAAAAACACTGTATTATTATTTAAGGGAACAAATTACTCTTAAAGTATTACACAACATTTTAACATTTTTTATCTCGTGAATGTAATATCCCAAAATGTTTGCCTGCCCACTTTCTTTTTTGTTATTGTCTCTCGAAACATAATCATTTTAACTAACTTTCATTTTATATGCTACAGGATAAATAGGTGATATGATTTAAACGAATGTGACAGATATACACACAAAGTGTTTCCAATATTTATTTATAAACCAACATTTAAAATTGTTCGTAGTAATAATTTTATCGTATACTGTGGTAATACTGATATTCCTAATAAATTAATGATGGCTATCAGAGAAATTCTTTTTATTTCTCATTCTTAGTTATATATGCATTTCCCTTTTTCAGCCAGCTGAAAGTACATCAGAGCAGCGGTTTTTAAACGTTTTATGCCACGGCACCAATAGCATATCATTGTTAGCTCAGGGCACACCAGTGTGGCGCCGAAAAGATATTAGCCCCGAGATGGTGTTATTGCTTCTTATTTTCCTGGGGTGGTTTAATTTAAGAATTTTGTGTCATTGTCTGTGTGTTTTCGTATCACTTCGTATTAAAACTTGTGTTTATGATTGCGGAGTTTTGGATTTCAACATGAACATTCACACATAAACATTTGTAGGATTTCCCTTTTATTTAGGCTGAATCGTGTCAATATGAACTCACCATGAATTCATAAAAAGTAGACAATCGGTCACAGTTCGAGATAAATACATTCTTAGCACGTTTCGACAGTGGTGGAGTGATGAGAGAAAACAACTTTTAAGTATCGTTATGCCTCCTTTAATGATTTCCCAATTTATAGTAAAATCGTGATGTCACAGGTTTTTTGCTTAGCTTCATGTTATATGTCTGCTGACAGCGCGTTCGGCTACATGTGTGAAAAAAAAGTACAGGGTGAGGATTGGATGTAGGCGGATGAGCCGCCGCGATTGGCTGACATTCTGTTTGAACAGCGAAGTGCCGTTGAGTTTGTCTCTTTTTAGTTAAATGAAAAGTAATATTGTGTATAAGATTTAATGAAAATTCGAGAGCATAGTTCTATGAGAGCAAAGGTAAAAGAAGAAACTACAGAATTTCTGTTTTGCAGTAGTACCCTCTCACATACGCTCGAGGCACTATAAGCATATTATTTTATTAAGGTGTTTCAGGGGCTGTTTCCTTTCGTCCCCCCTTGTTCCTGTAATTTGAGCAGACCCCAACAAACTTTAGCCGGATGAAAAGAGGATTTTAACATTAAACTCTTCCCTTTTGACACAAAATCTATATTTACATTGCTGCAACAAAGAGTTAGATCCATAAAAGCCTTCGCTGCCATTAATGGGCTACCTAATGGACAGACTGGCCGAAGAGAGGACCGAAAGTGATTCCAGTGTCTTATCTTGCTCTGACCCTGGCTGGAGAGGTCGAGTTTGTCCCCCCCCCCCTCATGAAAATGAGGAAAAATCATCGGCGCATTTGTTTCCTCAGCAATTAGCAGATCAGGGCAAGTAAAGATAAAATTGGAATCAGCGTAAGCGGAGACTGCTTGTATATTTTTTTTTAGCTGCTCTTAGACGTCATCTTCTCTGACCCTATAGCATTGCAAAACATATTCAAGAACTAACCTTACGTGCATTGGCAAAATTTGCAATATATTGCAAATAGGTTTATAATGTTTAAGATTTTAATTTAAGTTTTAAAATAAATTGTAGCAAACGGTAAGTCTTCTCTCATTTATATATTTCTTCTATTTTTATTTTGCTTGATTTTCTCAACATATCTGTTTCATAGATTCCCATGGGCTGTGTTGTGTGATTGCGTTTAAATCTGTTTTTATTATTTCCCACAACATGGCATAATATACATCCTGGTTACGGAACCATATATTATGCCACGTAGGTAACTCACTAATGGCAGCAAGTTTTTTATGTAATTTTTTGTTACAATCACCTATTCTGTTTAACTTATTAATGCCGGAGTCATTTCTACCAAATATAAATTCACAAATATCTTAAATCAAAATCATTATGGATTCCTAAAAGTAAAACAAATATGAAATTTTAACGATTTTCTTGCGAAATTGGAGAAAACATTTCTTTTTATGAATTAAAGAGTTGCACTGGACCGTGTGAGTTGGAGGAAGCATGCTGCTGAGGCAGCTAAGACCAGCAATAGGTTGTCACTTCACAGCTAGGATACATATCTCAGAATTTTATACATGATACACAGAAATATGTGCTAATTAAACTATTATATGAAAAGTTCATAAAAGGTTATACCTAATAAAGTTATTTTGGATTGTTTTACCTATATTTACTACGTTTGTTCTGAATATTAAGGTTGTGGCAACACAAAAACGTTTTAAGGCAAAATTGGAATTCTGATTCTCCAACGGTTTTAGCAAACATAACAACCATTCATATCCTTGTTCTCTGATACCTGGCATTTAAAAAAAAATTTAGATACCACTTTTAATTCTTTATATATATATATATATATATATATATATATATATATATATATATATATATATATATATATATATATATATATATATGTGTGTGTGTGTGTGTGTGTGTGTGTGTCAATCTTGTTCTACGACGCTAGTCGAACAGTGGCCTAATGGTAGGACGCTGCTCATCGGTATCGGAGGTCGCGGGTTCGAATCCGCTGCAGGGATGGATGTTCGAAGACGTTCGGAATTGGCTTTAAGCAATAGGTTTTTAGTTTCATCCGCCCTTGTGTATCAAAACAGTAGTCCGTAGCACTCCGTTCCACATAAACCATCCTGCAAAGCCAAGTGAAAATGCGCTAGATAAGATAATTAGAGATAGCACACTCAGTGGATAGGAAAAAAATAAAACCTGGGAGTTGAAAGAATATCGATAGGTCATATATTAATACGTAAGTATTACACAGTAACAAAGGGTAGAAGAATGAGGTTAAGAGTTTTCTTTCTTTTTTTTTATTAATGGAAATGTACAGAGTAATAAATATCCGCTTCACTATGGATACACTCTCCGTTTATAGTCAAGAAATACCCCAACCCCCGTTCACAATAAAAAAGAACGTTGAAACCCGATTTCAACCTCGAATTATTTTAATAATCTATAAACCGATCCTTGAATGAAGGAGAAATTCTAGAAATTATAATTAAATATCTCAGTGAATTTTTGGCACAAAGAAGTGGAACTTTTTGTTATGGTTCTTTGAACGAGTGTTAATATTTATTAAATATAATGATAGAGAACTGGGGAACTTATAAAAATTTTGAATTAGTATTCTTCCCAAAATGGAATTTTTAAGCTTAAAAATACTATAAAGGAATGCATATCTTATATAAAATATTTATGTAATTGGAAGTATAAGTCTGCATCCATTGGCTGCGATGTAAAGACCGGGTTTTGACTTTACTGTGCACCCTATACAAATCCTTTTAAATTTTGACAAAGTTTCATGTGCTTCGGAAAGGCTCGGATTTAGTTTGGAGCTCTACGGTCTACTTTTTTGCAACACGCGGGCTAACGACAGCGGGACCTACTGTTTAAAGTCGAGTCCGAACGGCTACAAACATCCATGCCGCAGTGAGATTCGAACCACCGAACTCCCGTAGTTTCAGAAAATTCCTGAAGATCAAGAAATTTCGTTGCCGACAAGATGACCTTGAAACATTCTTATCAGCACAAAAAATATCAATTCCCAGTTCTCCAAAATTCCACAAAAACGTTATTTCTGGGAAGATAGTGATAACCAAAATTTTTCAACGATAGAAGCTAAAATAATCTGGGAACGATGAATCCGAGAAAAAACAACATCGGTTTTATGCGGCTGATTTCCAGGCCAAACGAATCGAATGATCAATGCGACATTGAGGTTCTGCTGTGTTTACCTAGGACACTAACAAAAAAAGAAGGATAAAACGAAGAGCTATATGCAAAGAAAAACCTGATTTAAGAAATACAATTAATAAAACAATTTCCTTTGCTACCTGGGAACATTGAAATTTTTTATGACTCAATATAAGAGTGGGGAACCCATTTTAAATCATTTTATTACAATTTTACTTAACTATATCTAAAAAAAAATTGTGTTTGTCCTTTATACAATTCAACAATATTTCACTGATTTGGACTAATTAATTATACCGTAGGTCCGCACTGTCCACTTTTAGTTGTTTAAAAAACCTCCTTAGCCCCTTATCAAGCGTCGTTTTCTCCGATCTCGGAGCTTTTATTTAAAATGTATGAGCAATTTGCAAATGTAAAAGCAAATATTTTTTTGTTTTTATTTGAAACGTTATTTTCACATTCAATCGCAATCGATAAATTTCTTGAAGAAAATTTAAGACGTCATAATATGACTGAAAATAAAATAACTTCATTACTTACACTGTATGTACATACCACTTAAATATATTCTGCATCTATTCTCCTCAAATTAAAATATCCTGCGAGTCATGAATTTATTTCTATGAACGCTAGTTTCCGATGTTTTTAAATCAACGATATAGGTGAAAATAGCAATAATGTGGTTGGTTATCAATGAAAGATTTTTTAAAGGGCTCATAAGTTCGTAAGTCCTTTTTGGAAACAAATTGGGAGCAAGTGTACAAGAGTGCCACATATTGTTGTACTAACAATACTGATGAAAATAATAATAAATGCCGTAATCTTTTATTTCCACTTACACACGTGGATTAGGAAAGAAATTTAGAATAAAAATAACCACTAGCCTTTTTTGGGGGGAGGGGGTATTAAGACGTTATATTTTTCAGCCAAGGGCATTTAAAAAAAAATAATAATAAAGGTCGGGTAAATGCCACTATTATCAAAATGCCTTCAAATTTCTAAATAACATTATGTACAACTAAAATAACATGCTTTCCTGCAACATGGATGTATGCCGTAACAAATAAAGAAAAAATTAGCAATTCTTTTTTCGTTTCTTTGTAAGGCTTAAACAGAAAGCAGTTTTCCGGAAATCGGTCCTGCGAGACAAATCTCTGGACCAGTGGCAGAATTTAATATTAAAGTTTTTGTTTGTGCGAAATTTAGATGATGTGGCCCAACAGAAGAGACATCTCTGGACCAGTGGCAGAATTTAATATTAAAGTTTTTGTTTGTGCGAAATTTAGATGATGTGGCCCAACAGAAGAGACATCTCTGGACCAGTGGCAGAATTTAATATTAAAGTTTTTGTTTGTGCGAAATTTACATGATGTGGCCCAACAGAAGAGACATCTCTGGACCAGTGGCAGAATTTAATATTAAAGTTTTTGTTTGTGCGAAATTTACATGATGTGGCCCAACAGAAGAGACATCTCTGGACCAGTGGCAGAATTTAATATTAAAGTTTTTGTTTGTGCGAAATTTAGATGATGTTGCCCAACAGAAGAGACATCTCTGGACCAGTGGCAGAATTTAATATTAAAGTTTTTGTTTGTGCGAAATTTACATGATGTGGCCCAACAGAAGAGACATCTCTGGACCAGTGGTAGAATTTAATATTAAAGTTTTTGTTTGTGCGAAATTTAGATGATGTGGCCCAACAGAAGAGACTCATTTTCGCTAAATTAAAGATGCAATAAAGGATATATCAGATTCACCATATTAGGGTTAACACCTAATTAAAATATTTTTAAAGCTTTTAATATATACCACAACAAATGAAGGGGAAAATGAGCAATCATTTTTGCGCTTCTTTCCTACGCATTCAGCAAGGTTTAAACACAATGTTTTTCTGGAGATTGGGTCTTGAGACAAATTTTTAAAACAGCAGTAGAATTTAATAACATTTTTTTTTTAACTTAAGGCGAAATTTAAATTATGCGGTCTAACAAGAGAGACTTCTTTTGGCTAAATATACCATATTCATCACATTAGAGGTTCATTCGAATGTTCAAAATTTTATAACAACATATTTCACGAGACTCAGTTTTTCACTGCTATTACAACTAAAAAAATTTCCAGAAAAAAATTGTGGAATTTCAGGAACGAAAGTATTAAATTAACTAAAGCATTTACAGGAACATCTTAAATTTTACAAACTTATTTTATCAAATTATCATTTCAGAATTTAAAAAGAAAAAGCAGAAAGGACAGCGAAAAGAAATTGGAAGTTCACATGATTAGGAAAACACTAAATGACGTCCGTCACACCATTTAACACCAAGTAATATGACTAGAAATTCAAATGAAATATTACAGTGGCTCAGTGTCTACCTTTCAAATTTTAACGTAATTAATTGTCACTCAGTTTTTAACAGTAAAGAAAATCTTCTCGGAGAAAGAGATCATGATCTTAATCATTTATCACAAGCGATGGGAAGAATTTCGAAAACAGTAATTCTAGACCCTTCTATTAAAGGAACCTCTTAGAGCCCACTCAAATTATTATTATTATTTCTTTTTTTTTTCGTTTTCGAATTTAGAAGCTGTTGATATATCGTTCTTTTCCACTCACTCTTTCACTCAGAAATCCTAGACAGACGAAATTTTAAGACAATTCACTGGAGCAACGATGGTTTCCCAGAAAGTTTTGAGCTTTCTGAAGTGTCATTCATACCCCATATATAGATGTGTGTATTTATAAAGGAAATGGTCCATCTAAAAAGAAAGTAGATGAGGAGAAACACTGCTCGAAATAAAGAGGAAAAATATAGATCATTCTTTTTTTTTTTTTAACTCTTAAAAGCAAGCACAGTTATTAATGCACTTGAATAAATAAATTTGAAAATTCCTTTTTATTAAAGAAAATCACAGTTTTTATTTGCTCCTAATTTTCCGTCTCAATAAAATCGGTAAATAAATAAATAAAAATTTTAATCTGATGTCAATCAGGAGAAATTCGATGCAATGGAAACGTTTTTCGCCATGTTAAACGTAGATATGTGGATTTTTCTTCAAATTGACTTTCACTTTAATGATGAGAGAAATTTGATACTATGCAGACATTCTAGCTTTAATTAGACAATATTTACAAAATAAGCGATGCTTGCAAACTCCTTTAAAAAGTAATAAGAAAAGAAACAAATCCTGGAAAAATAGTTTATGGTTACACAAATACATTAAAAATGACTGAGGAAGGCAGGGGTTAGCCCAGAAACAAGGCTTGTTAATGTAGACCTTTTTTAAAACAATAATTTCCTTAATTTGGAAAAGGATTTTCGTTAAGAAAAAGCAATGACAAAGCGGGGAACAGAAATTTCTTCTTGTTTATTAATTGTGCACTGGTACAAGTCCAACGAGTAAACTTCGTCAGTCGATACCGAAATGAGTGTGAAATTGTCGTAGATGTCACGCATAAACAAAAGCTATAACCCAACAATGTTCCTTCTTTACAAATTAAAAAAAGAAAAAGAAAATTACTAACGAAATCTTAGCAAAGAGAGAAAAGAAATTTAAACAACGTTGATTAACATATGGACAAAAAAATATACTTCACCGACTAAACTTTGATCTCAGTTTTGATATGAAAGCTATTTTAGGTTGCTAAAGAAAAGAATTATCAAAACAAAAGGCACTACGTGACACTCAATTATTTATCCCTCTCGGAAATATGTCAAAATTTACAAATTAACTATAGTTTAAAGAAAAAAAATCATGAAATACGGGTCACAGAAAAATTAGAAGTTTTTGAAAATTAATGGTTTGGTTTGGAGCGCTACGTGCAACGTTCTAGATGCAACTCGGAGATGGTTAGCCAGAGAACTATTGTTTTGATCATCGCAATGTCATTTCCAATCAGCCTTAGCACTTATTTTGCCAGGCATCAGTCGTATCTTCTTACACAAAACTTACACGTATTGCAATTAAAGTTATATAGTTATAAAGGAAATATTTCATAGCCCATACATTTGACTACATACTGTGTATGCTGTTATAAAACTATACAATAACATATCAGAGATACGTTATTGTATAGTATATACTATATCAGATGTAAATACTTCAAAAAATCATTTACAGTTTTAATAACATAAAATGCATGACTATTGCATATTGCCTCATGCATCTAGTAAATGAAACAAATATTAATGTCAAATTATTTTAAAGGTCTAACAGATATTATAAGAACTGGCAACACATGCAAAATTTATTTCCTAGTAACTTTTGAAATTTCCATCACTATGATTTACAATCATGACAGTAAAATGCATCATGACTTATTTTACTAATAGTTTACTTATAAAAGTCAGAAAGTCATTTTTCTTTGTAAATATGTTAAATAAACTTTTATTGTAAAATGATACACTAAGAAATATTTCACAGAAAAGACATTTCATAAGATATCAATTGTGGGCTTATACACGAAAAGTGTACTTCACTATCTTTCTTCACACTTCTACCTTTCCTAATCTAGCAGATAATTGTACAAAATTTCTTAGATAATCAGCTCATCACTGTAGAAGCAGTAGCATAAAGATTTTACTGTGCTGTTAAGGATTTAATGCTAGAGCCTGAACAAGGCTGCCTGGGGCTTAAGGTTCCTAATATTTTTAACCCCCCCCCCCCTATCTTTTAAACCAAATTAGAAAAAAAATTTCATATATATTTAGAATTTAATGTAGTACTCTATTTTACTAAATCTTTAATATAACTGCTTCTACTTCCATATGCCCCAGCTTTAAATAATTCATTTTCTCAAACATATTGCTAAAATCTCTAACTGTCAAACCTGTAATGTACAGATTCTCTCATTGCCACTCTTGTTGATAAAAGCTTAGGCTTACAGTTTGTAAAATGTAATTCTAAACTGCAACAAACTTACATTTTTTCCTTTATATTAATTAGGACTTTATTATCTTGTGCTTAATTTTTTACAAGATGCAATTTAGTGTCTTTAGTATGATTACAAAGACAAATTACTTTCTGTCTCGGACCTCAAGATTTAGATGGCTAAAACATTTATCCACCAGGTACTGTTGTATTCTCTAAATCATATGTTGGCAGTGACTTCATACATGATTATACCATAATCTATAAATATTTTGACAACCATTTAACTTGGTATTGTATAGGATGAGTTTGAATTATATAATTCTAATAAATTCAAGCAGTCAGTCCCAATTCATTAAAAAAAAATAAATAAATAAAATATTGAAGTTAAATACGTTGTAAGAGGCATTCTAGAAATCAGTCAAGTATTACGGGAATGTAGCCTTTGTGATAATCAGTCTGCACTTGTCAGAGCTCCTTAAATATTAGTACTAGCAAGATGCTCATATTTTATACCACAACAGAGCATAGCAAGGAGGTGAAATGGGGTTGTTACCCTCATAAGTACTGCTGTACACATACTTTACATTTGCAAGGATTACTACGCTATTTTCAGACATCAGTCAAAAGGAGTTCTCCCCAATGGAATTTTTTTTTTTTGCCTGCTCTATAATATACATTTCTATAAATTTGACAATGATAAAATGTGTACTACTGAATAAAATGCAGGTATTCAAACAAAATTAGAGAAGTTAGAAAATTTAATCTCATTTTTCACTTTAAGTATCTTAAAAAACAAATTTTCAGCATTAATCCTTGAAAAAAGTTCACTAATAATTTTTTGATTTCAGAAAAGTAAAATTTGATCATTCACAACAAATATACACAAGTTTTGTTTTAATCCTTGAATAGAATACTTTACACTGCCTTTTTTCTTTGTAAATACATACCTGTGAACTGGGTAAAAAAGAAATGTATAAAATAGGGCACAACTGACTTATTCCCCAATTATTTACATTAGCTTATGAATAGTATTTTTCACTGCAAAATATTTCGTTACACTAACTGTCTCTTAAAAACTTTATAAATGAATACAAATATACTTGCTTTAAATTAAATAACTTACTCTTAAGCATTAACAGATTTCAAAAGTTAGGGATTTATTGGGTAGAAAAATTTTATAATTAAAAGAAGACAATTTTTTTTAAATTTAGAATAGATTTTAAGGGAAGGGTGCTTAGATTTTTATTATATTTTTTTTTTTTTTTGCATGGTAAAAAATATTTAGAAATAAAACAATACCAAACTTAGTAGCATATTAATTACTGTATGCTATTCTAATGTTAAATTAAGAGAAACGGTAATAGCTTTTTTGGAAGAGAGCCTTGATTAATACCATTTTTTAGAAAAATTGCAGGTGAGTTAGAGAAATTATAAAATGTAGCAAACATCAAAATTTGTGAAAAAAAACACATATAAAGCATAAAGGCATAAGAAACATTTAAAATACATAATTTTTAAGCATAATGCTGAAAAGTTCGCAGGCATGTAAATATGTTAAATAAGAGAACATAGTATAAAATGATATTTTTAAATATGTAACTTTCATATTAAACTTTAACTTATGTAAACTGAAAGATTTAATTCTTATCATAGTTCCTTAAAATGTTATCACTGGTAAGACGTGCCCATTTAGCTTTATAATTATAATTTATATAAATTTAGTAATGACATGAATGCAGATATTTAAACAACATTAAAGAAGTCTAAAAATTTAATAAATTTTCGCTTTTAAAATGTTTTTGCAAACAATATTTCAGTAAACCATTGGTGTTATTGTAAAGCCTTTATTACTCAATGTGTCATTTCAAGAAAGTAAAGTTCCTCAGTCACATAAATCAGGCACAAATTTTGTTTAACATTAAAGTGTTTTTGACCCACCTCTCTCTGTCTAATATATGATTACAGTGTTTTCATCACTAAGTGTTGTAATAACAAGCTGAAGTTTATTTTGTTATATTAAATTTTTAAGGCTATATAGTGTCTCAACTAAAAATATAATTTTATCATATTCAGCAATTATAAATTAGATAATTATTACAAAACAGTCAAATATATATAAAAAAGTTTCTGAATTAGTTCAACTAGTTTTGTATAAGCTAATTACTATATTGGATTGCAAAAAAAGAAAAATTATAGATGAAATCACAAATGAATAGAATAAAAGCCCAAATTATCTTTAATGCCAATGAAACCTTTTTTCTATTTTAAGCATCATTTTGCTGACAAAACATGCATAAATTTTTTTAAAAAATGATTGTAAATAAATTAAATATAAATAAATCTGATAAGTTAAACAATAAAAAATGCTAGAAATAGCTCCCATTTAGAAGTTTGTTCTTAAATTCATTTTCATGCTTATGAAAAGGGGAATAATAAGAAAGAACATTTTAAGAAATGCTATAAATAATGTAGTTACTTAATATCTTGAATATAACACAAATTATACAGATTTTTTGTAAGAAGAGCAGAATACTAAAACAGGATAATAGCCAACCCATATAAAGAAATCAAATTACATTCAAACCTCAATTTAGGATTCAGTACAGATATTCAACAGGGGGATGCATTTCCCTTTAAATGTTTCAACAGCAAGAGTAGCTTTTGCAATGTAATGTTAACTAATGGTGATATAGCCAAGTTATTAAATCAATGTAGAAAATCTCCACAGTATATTTTTAATATTACAAACACCCAATCTCTCGATAAAATAGTTGCATCCTTTAACAACATACATGATTTAAGAACAAAATTAAGATTATTTGATATCTGGTAAGTACTGTATACAGTACTTGTTATTAATTTTCTGACTTAGTGGCTATAATAAATGATGTAATCACATTTCTACATAAAGCTGGACACAATTATGCTCAGAAAAAAAAGGTCTACATTGCATATCTTAAATCATATTTAAAAAATATGAATTTTTTTTTTATTGAAGATTAATTTTATTGTCAGCATACCAGTTATAAATAACTGAGTTATTAGTCCAACTACAATTATGTGAAATGCAGAAAAATGAACTTTTGACAGCATGTAATTGTTGAGAACTATTTTGCTTTGTAGAATACATAAATTTTAAAAATAAACTATCACAGAATTATACATGAAAATGTATCATAATGCCCTTCACCAAGAAAGGAGATTATATGAGCATATACTACATTTTTAATGCTTGAACTAGATAAGAAATACAAAAAGCTGAATAAAATTTTCATGCCTAATGCAAGTATTTAAACAAAAATATCAATTTCTTTAAACAGACGCACAAAAGTATAGCATTATTATCTCCCCCACCCCTACATTCCCCTTGTGTCAATTTTTTTTAATACTCATGCAATAAATATAAAGAATGTTCTTATTTAAATCATTGACAAGCAGTTGTATACAAACAAAACTATGTAAATATTCAAAACTGGTTAAAAAATGAAAAATATTTGCAAAAGCAAAGACACTAATTAAAGAACAATCTTTCAGTGCTTATTGAAAAAATATGTTAGGCCTTCATAACTCTAGACTGAAATGCAACATTACAAAATCTTTAAAAGGAAAAAAAATTACATACATTATCCTATTCAAAGTGGATGAAGTCAAACATTTTAGAAAAAATTTGGACAAATTTTATACCTTTAAAATTACATCAAAAGTAGCGATTTGTGATAACTTTTTATATACTTTTATTAAAGAAAACTCAGGTTAATATATGTTGTATGGTAGTGGTTATAATTGACCAATTGAGACCAATAAAATGTGTTTCTAAAGTCGTATTTATGAGATAATCGAATTTATTTGTAAGAATACTGTGTTACTTTAACGAAACTTATGAAAATAAAGCATTAAAAATTCATTACTCGCAATCATACATAATCAGGCTTAATTCCTTATTGTGATCTCAAATATGTTAAATAACACATGTTAACATGTAAAATGCACATATAAAATAGCTTTGTGTTGTTTATATGTTCATCTGGTATTATGATATTGCTGCACAAGTGTTTAGTTATATCAATATTATATAGTTCTTTTTTTATACCTTAAGGTTAATATTAAAAAAAAAAAGCATTTCTTATTTTAAAAATCTGAATTTAATTTTTTAAACAAATTAAGTTAGGTTTAAAAATGTATTTATTATTGTGTATCAGTCAAAAGAAATTATCTTCTTTTTCCATTGAAAGATTTGATTTCATGAATGAAGGAACTATGTAATCCCTTAATGCTAAGTACCACAAAACAATGTTGGTTTTATAATAGTGTAAACAAAACACTTATAATTGATAAACACAAATCATGTTCAGCAATAAACTTTGAATCTTATGTTTTTAATTGCATTTCTTTTTTGTTTTTTAAATCTTATGCTTCAGTAAGTTTCTTAATGAAGTTTTCGTTATTCTTGAAGATAACTTACATTAATATAAATGAAAAAAGTATATCATAATCTACTAAGCTCTATTACTTCAAGTACTTTTAAGAAGAGAAAATATATATATATTATTTTACAATTTGAGCATGACTTTTGGGTAAAATATTGAACAAACTGCTAAAATCTGGATAACTCAATCAAAATATATTCTAATGTATTTTGTAGCTTTGCGATTTGTTATGACAAGACAACTTTACAAACATACCTGAAAAAAAAATGTAATAGAATCACAACAGAAAATTTCATAACATGGTTTTGTGGAGTTAAATGCTTGATCTTGAAGCCATGCTTAGTAGTACCAGACACAATCAAAACCAAATAACTAATATCTTACACAAATATGAAAAGAATAAAAAGATAAACAAATACACCAAACTACAATTTATTAGTGTTTGAAATGATGATGCAAATAAACTATAAAAAAAAATAAATAAATAAAAGGCAATGATCATCACAAAATCAAAACAAATCAGTCAAACTTCTGGCCGGTAACAAACAACAAATGAAAATAAAGAAATAAATAAACAGATGAACAAACAAAGCATAAGAAGCAGACGATGTGACTGTTCTTTTCAATACAAAATAAGTATTAACTGTTATGAACACAAAAACCACAAATTCTGTTGGATTAACTCGCAAAGTTTAGCATAAATAAATCATATACATTTTTCAGTTATTCTCGTTGCCCAAATATGATAGCTTTCATTTGTCAAGTAAATCAGCAGTCAATACATTTTTTTATTTTTTCAATTTTGCACTTAAAATTAATACTTAAAAAGTTAAACGGCTATTACCAACCTTCACAAACGTAGCCTTGACCTATTAAGCCCCAAAGCATATCTGTGCAGTGATGGCAGTAAGTAGGTTTATGGAACGTTTTTTTCGTAAAGTAATGTCCGTGTCCGTGTTCAAAATCGGGTACTATTTCAGCATTGGGACTAGTCAGCTCAGCGGTTCTGTCAACTGTATTAGGCCTACCGCCAGCAGCCATATTGTTCCACCGGCGGAAAAATTTGGAAAAAGCCTGAACAGCCAGCAGTTCTCACCAATTAAGATCTTCCCGGGACGAGTTAAACACAGACTTCACCGGATGGATTACAGCAGATAATTTGTACGATAGCAAGCATTTCACTTTCATTTAAATTTAGAGAGAATGCGTGGAAAAGTTTTTCCCCATTCCCCATTTTACCAACACTCGATCACACTTCAACTCACTTCATGCGCCACCATCTAGTGTGCACAGCTAGAGAGAATACATGTGAGAGAGAGAAAACGAAACCAGCGAAAAATGTTATTTCTCTGTATTATCGTTGCCACCCAAATGAATTAAAACATGGTTTATTAAAATTTAAGCTCAAATAATTTTAACATTCACTGAAAAAAAGAGAAAAATAATGACAACTATTTATAGTTTTAAGTAATTCCATTTTACTTTATTTATATAAGAAATAAGTTTTAAACTAAACACTATTTCAAAAATTCCACAGCCAATACAATTTGACTTGCACCAAAAAATAAGCAAAATTAATATCAATCAGTGATTTAATGCTTAATAGCATATCATTCGTTCAAGAGTGTTCATTAAAAAAATTTTAACTGGTGGTTAATGATAAAATATTACTTAACCTTATAACTCATTATAATTAACAGACAATAAAGTACTACAAATTTTCTACTGGTGCCAAAAATGCAGGGTTAGTTGTATCTCTAAGCTATAGCAAAAAAATTTTTAAGAGTAGGGTCGTTATTCTTCGTAATAATATTCTGGCGCTTAGGATTAAGAGACCATACGTCTTCAAAATTCAGGAACAGTTCTCAAAGTTAATTTTTTTTTTATTTTGTTCCTAAAAGTACTTTACTTGAGATCACGAAAGCTTCACACATTTAAAAGTTTGTCCTTCATACTCCTTTTTCCTCATCCCAACTAAGCTGCAGTTTAATTTAGTTTACATTTAGGCAAGAATTTTTTTTAACTTCAACAAATCACTCGAAGGAAAGGGGTCGGAGCAATGACCGAATTGTTAGGGTGCTAATCTTCAGTACCGGAGTTACTGGGTTCGAATCCCCCTGTGGCATGGATGTTCGTAGCCATTTGGAATCAGCTTTAAGCAGTAGGTCCAAGTCTCATTATCCCTTGTGTTGCAAAATTGTAGACCGTAGTTCTCCAGACCAAAAAAAAAAAAAAAAAAAAGGTAGGAATTTGAAGTTCTAGCGATTCTATTTTTGTTATTTTGTTTATATTATTTGCAACACATATTTTAGATAAAAGCAGTTTTTACTTGTAATGAACTTTATATTTAAGAAGGTTTTATTCAGGCATTGTTGTTAAAAACATATCTACAATTTTTATTTTTATTTTAATAAATTCAAGTCTCAGTATTTAATAAAAAATAAAATAAAGAGGTTTTCTTTTTAAATTTAAAAACAATTGAACATACTAAAAGGTTCCACTGTTGCTAGTTTCCTAATATTGGCATAAAAAGCTATTCATTTTAAATTATATTCAGTAAGTGTATTATATTATGTTCCAGAAAATGTTTAAATAATTGTACAAATGTACAAATATATTTTCTAGTGTCCATAAGTTGTCAACAGATTCGGAGACACCACGATAATCTGTCCCCAAGATGCTGTTTAGAAATATAGTCGCCTTCCTGTAGGATAACCTGTGTATCGGCAAATTCATTTGTTAGCTTTTTTTTAACTATACGGTTAAAAAACGGGAGAGTTTCTTGTTTAATTCATGAATCAAGCATACAAGTGCTATCAATATATATCAATCAATCTGAAATTATAAATATATTAAACCGTTTTTAAACTCTATATCATATCTAACAAAAAAAATTAATATTTATCCATGCATATATAAATATTACTTATATTTACTTATTTTTTTTTTTTTTTTGCGCTGAATGTTTTACCTGTGAGTATAGTGATGAATTAAGCTTCATTAGATGAGAACATAGTTTAAGAATCGAAATCCCTTTTGTATTATGATAAACGCTAGGGCAGCAATATTTTAATTGTAATAAATCATCTAAATCAACATTTTACATTTTGCCAAGGTTACTTTTTTTTAAATCAAAGTACAGTATTTTTAATACATTCATGTAAAAATGAAAGTGTTAAAACTACATTTTAGTTAATTAAAAATTAAAATTACATCTGAATTTAATACTAAATATAGATTAAAATTGAATTTAATACTAAATATAGATTAAAATTATTGTTGAATGCATTGAGTATAAATTAATTTTATGATCCATTTAAATTGAGATTCTTTTATAATATACAGTCGTGAGCAAAAGTCAAGAGTATCAAGGACCACTAGTTGATTTTCGGTATTGTAACTAGAGTTGTGAGCAATAGAAAAAACCGGTTTAAACCCAGGAAAAAAACCTGGTTTTTTGGGAAGGGAATTTTGAAATTTTCCAAACCATGGGAATTTTGAAGTCGCCAATTCCTATGACACAATGAGAACCACCATTTTTTTTCTGTCTGTTGAAGACCTCAAAATTTGATATTTTCACAAAATTTAACTATTATATGGTATGAAAATAATTGAATAATTGAGATTAACTAACTATATTTGGCAAGGTATGATGTTTAGTATGAATGTATGAGTATATTTTTCCTTTAAGAAATATCCGATATTTTTATTATTACATAAATATTAGGCAATAATCTGTAGTGTCACAAAACCCATTAATCATTATTTTTCTTGGATAACATCTCTCTCTCTCTCTCTCTCTCTCTCTCTATATATATATATATATATATATATATATATATATATATATATATATATATATATATATATATATATATATATATAATGTGTGTGTAGGAATTGGACACAAAATGCAACAGTGTCATTTGATGACACCTTTAAATGATATATGCATTACAAAAAATAATAAACTGTTATTTTAAATTTAAAGATATTTATTTTTATATTATAAAAGGAGGGGAAAAAGTTTAGCATAAAGCAATTTACGTAATAAATAATGATAAAAAATAATGTATATAATTATTATATTAGCCATTAAAATTGAAGCAACCAGTTATGTCTTTGATAAGACTAACAGGGTAATTAATTACATAAGTACTACTATAAAATCATTTAAATGCTCATTGCTATTATTTCTTGAGTATATATATATATATATATATATATATATATATATATATATATATATATATATATATATATATATATATATATATATACTGCCAAAGGTAAAAAAAAAAAATCTCTTAGAAATAATATGCTAGTTCTTAAATAGCCACTGTTGAAAAGATAAATGTAAACACTGTTAAATTGATTTCTTCCCAAAGTTCCCAAAATTATTCTTTAAAATTCCCGGGTTTATTCCCCTCTCTTCGAAATTCCGGGTTTTTTACATCTCTAATTGTAACACATTGCCCCATTTACGAAGGTGTCCTCAGATACTTTTCAAAAGATTTAGTCCCTGAAATATCTGCATCCAGTAACTCCGGGCTGTTCACTTTTAGTTGAGGTTCCTTTTTCAAACCATTGCTATTTTTAAGTGCTAGAAAATCATGACTACGTGCCGATAATAGCGCAGAACTTTGAGCAGTTTTTCGTAGTATGATACTGGTCTTCGAATCTCTGCCTCTTGATTTTGATTTTGCTATTAATGCCGTCTCTATATATAGCTTCTAATAGAATCGCTTTGTTAAAATAACAGTTTAACATCAGCTGAGCACAACATGAATAATTAATTAAGGGTTTACAAAGGGCGAAGAAAGGAAGGAAATTATTCTGTGTCGTTGAGTTTGTATCGGTATTTCATTTCACTGCGATAAAATTCTGCCTGCGATTTTTTTTTTTTTGTTTTCTGATAATGCATTCAAAATGAAACAGAAGAAAACACTTGTTCGAGATGTTAAAACATACATTTTTTGAAATTTTCTTCTTATCTTTAGAAGTGTAAATTCCTCTGGATTCAAAATAATTTTGAATACACACACATTTTTACACACACCCATATATATATATATATATATATATATATATATATATATATATATATATATATATATATATACACACACACATAACCAACACAATTTAAACGGCCGGTCATCATAAAATTACAGCCCCTATTGTTTTTACTTGTCCAGGCTACCGGAGAAGGAGAAATCTATAAAACTAGACTATTGAGTAGTATGCAATCTAGCTATTTTCCATTAGAAGAACAAGCAGAGTTCGCAGAGGAACTTACTTTTATTGAGATAAAAGAATGACATGCTCTTTCAAAGGTAGAAGACAGAATAAATGTAAAAATATGTGTGACTTACAGGGTGAATTCCAGAGCGAGAAGTGGAGAATTCTCCCATTGAACTGGCAAGTTAGTCAGAATTTAACAGTCAGATAGGAACTTGCATCATCGTAGAAATGAGCTATTATACTGAGACAGCTGGAAAATGTGTTAAATTGACAGAAAATTAACTTGTAATACAGAGCTAGTAGGGAGACTGCTAAAAGAATTCTAAATTGCAGGCACTCCGTTGGATAAGATATATTGTAGCTGGAAAATAGGTTTGATGGAATATGAAGGGGAAAGAGAAGAATTTTTAAGATTATTAAAGCGTAATAAGTTTAATATATTACATATATATATCTACCTATCTATACATACATATAATAAACTTTTGATCAGTTGTAAACATGATTTAATAATTTTTTTTCTGGCCAAGTCATTCTAACTGCATATTGTATATGCACGGATGCATATATATATATATATATATATATATATATATATATATATATATATATATATATATATATATATATATATATACATATATATATACCCGCATACAATTCAGTTATATTAGTGTGACCACCGCCTACTTTTGACGTCGTCGTTAAATAACCAAGCACAGGAAACACAGGCCATCAAGTTTGGGGGCTATATAAAGTGTGTTGTAGGCATTTCGAAAACATTGCAGTTACTGCAGTCATGCAGAAACGGAGCGATTTACCCGACGTCCAAAAGGGGATGATTATTGTCTTTTGAGCCAAGGGTGGCAGCATTTCCAAAACGGCTAATTTTGTAAACTGTTCACGGGCTGCCGTGTTAAAAGTATACCGTGCGTGGCAAAACGGCACTATTCAAACTAATCAGTGTGGTAAATATGGTGCACCACGGGTCATAGATGGCAGAGGTGAACGACGGCTGCGGATATGCGTTCGGGCGAAAAGACGTACAACCCTTGAGCAACTGACCACCCATATAAACCAAGGGACTACCAACAGTGCATCCACAACTACCATTGATGCGTATGGGCCTCCGATACCCCCAACACTTAGAAGTAGGTATGGCAGAGATTATACACAGGGGAACTAGAGTTGGTCAAGAAAAGAAGCAGATTTAAAACAACAACAATTTATTCGTAGGTTAAAAAATACAGGTAATAATTCACTTGGTGGCATTAGCTTACAACAAATTTTAAGAAATACAAATACAAAAACTTATTACCTATATACTACAACTAAAAGATATTTTTATGAACTGTACTAGGACTACAGAAAACAATTAAATTTGGACATAAGGTCCATATATATATATATATATATATATATATCTTCAAAAATATGATGATCATCAAACATTCATAGTCCACTTTAAATATGTTAACCACAAAGGAAAAGACAATCTAAAAAAAAAAAAAAAAAAAAAAAAAAAAAAAAAAAAAAAAAAAAGTACTGGCAGCTTTAGGATGAACTTTTGACTTTAATACCGCTTTCATCCACCATAACAAGTAATTTGCTGCCCAGGATGTAGCCGGTTGCGCCCAGTAGATCACCGTCTCCGTTCACCTCGGATCCGATGAACTGCCTCGTTCTACTTCACTCTGGCGTACTTATACTTCACACCGGGTGTCACACTGAATGTTGATTCGTTCACCTATACCGTCCGCTAACCGATCGTGATTAGCCAGCAAGTATTTGAATACGGAACGTTCTTCTTTCACGGATCGCACGTTGGAAGAAAAAGAATGGAGAGAAACCAAAAAAAAAAAAAAAACGCTCTTAAGGATTTTTTAAATATTTATAAAAAAACGTCAATTAACATAAAAAATGAGCCGCTAGACTAACAGCCTTCACAGCAGACTCCTTGTTAATGTACCTATGCTGACTGCTGTTCATCGTCGACTAAGGCTGGAATTTGCTCGCCAGTACCGCAACTGGACTTCCCCTGAGTGGAGACAGGTGTTTTTTTTCCCAATAAATCTAGTTTTTTGCTCCATCAGACAAATGCACGTTGATGTATACGGCGTGAAACGTCTGAAAGCAAATACCCTGCAACAAATAGCTGAAGGGTTCAAGCTGGAGGAGAGAGCATTATGGTCTAGGGAATGTTTTTATAGTAATCTCTGGGTTCACTCAGCATTGTGGAAGGCACGGTGGATCAACACAAGTATGCGCCTATGCTTGCAGACTATGTTCACTCCTAGATGCATATAATTTTTACTCAAGATGAGGCATCTACCAGCTGGACAATGCTACTTATCATTAAACTCGCAATGTACGTGCGAGGTTCGAAGAGAACCAGGATGAGTTTACCGTACTCCCTTGGCCAACAAATTTCGAAACTTCAACACAGTCGAGAATCTGTGGGACCACGTCGATCGAGTTGTTCTCACCATGGATCCTCAACCACGTAACCAAGCGCAGCTGGTCAAGGCACTGGAGTCAGCATGGCTCAACATTCCAGTGAACACCTTCAGGAATTTAATTGAGTCTTTCTGCACGCCTCGCTGCAGTGTGCTCTGCGAAAGGTAATTATTCTGGATTTTGACAGGTTATCACATTAATGTGATTGGACTGTGTATATATATAAATTCAAGCATAATTTTGTGTAATACGTTTCCGTAAATGTATAAAAAAGTTTGGAGCGAAAGTAATGAAATTAAAACAGTAGATAGAAATACGCAATTAAAAATTATATTTGAAAATGTACTTTTATTTCAATATTAAAATTCAATGAAGTTAACTCCAGAATATCAAGAAATGTGTATGTTCTATCAGTTGACCCCTCCCCTCATCTCTGACTAGGGCCTTGACTTGAACTTAAATAGTTTATGTATATTTGCTGAGTTAATAAGGGATTTTCCCGAAGCAGGTCTCAACTCAACTCTTGCTCAATTCAGTTCTTGCTTCGTACGGTCGGGCAAAACATTAAGTATTTAAGCATGCCTTTAAATGATCATACCTACTGTGTAGTACCTAAAAAGTTGTTTAAGTATGCTGAAAGTTTAGATTCTGAGTCTAAACTTCGGTATATTTCTAAACTTACGATCGAAGTAAAACCTGGTGAGTTTTGTTCTTTCGTGGATCCATATTTAATTGAAAAAGATGACTGGATATCTGATGTTAGACTTTGGCCAAACATCACATATCCAGATGTTTTCAATTACCTAATGGATTCATCAAACGATGAATTCAGCTCAAAAAGCTTAAAGAATTACAAATCTTTAGCAGCGTACGAATATGTTGAATCTGGTAAGTCTTTCACTCTTTTTTTTTCTTTCTAAGAGCACATGATTGAGTGTAGAATAGAAAGGGGAAAATCTAGTTGTTTTTTGCTTTTAGGTATTAAATAAGTTACAATAACTAGCTATTTAAGTTATTTATTTATTGTTATTAAGTAGAATTTCCTTCAACCCATTTAATTAACATTATTAATGTACCCGTAATTTTGATATATAGTTTTTAACTGTTTTAAAAATTGTTTATAGAGTATTTAATTAGTGCACCAAATTCTACTCTACGTTTTTAGAAATTTTACTTTTAAGAATTACATTTATCGTTCTTAAAATAAAGTTCTTTTATAAACAGATTTTTTTTATCACACAGTTATTCTATTAGTTTAACATACAATAGTGTTATGGTCTGTGTATATTTAATGATTGGAGAAGAGTTTTAAAAATAAAATCTGTGTTTTAAGAGAGGCAGGAAAATGGATTGAGAAAATAATTACAGTTTATATCTACAAAGTTTTAGAAATTCCCAAAGTGTAAAAAATTGTACAGCAAGCAGTGCTCTGTCCCTGAATTCCATAATATCCTCATGATGGGGAGAGCAGTCCTTTCCCCATCATAAATACCAAGTGTACTTATTTACTTGTAAATAAATCACATGTAAAATTTTTATTTTGGTTTAATGTGTTGTAAGGATATTTCTAATTATTCGTAAAGATAAAATGATATATATATATATATATATATATATATATATATATATATGGTAGAAATAGTGTGTATGAGTTTGTTTTGATTTTATTTTTCATGTTGACAGGTAAAGTAGAGACTGTGAAAGTGTATAAAGCCATTGATTGCAGTAATTTCACAGTTTTATCTGCAGAAGTCTAACCTTCTCAGCGGCTGCGTGAAAAGAATCATGTTCCATGGGCAATTGTTGAAAATGATGGAGTTATTATAGCAGCTCACTGCTCATGCATGGCAGGTTATAACACTTTTTATACTTTTTAATTTAAATTGTAAAAACTTTTTAACCCTTTAACTGTCAAGTTATTTTGATGATTTGGGTACACAAATTGTCAATTTTTTTTATTTCAAAAATCAAATGTTTACTACAAAATATATTCTACTTAGTAGTTAAAAATTGATATTTTGAAGTACATGGGTAAAAAACATGCATTAAAAAAACACTACCCCGAGTAATACTCGGGCGTGACATTTTCGAACACTAGTGCTGTGCCCTAGATTATCTCGGGCATGACAGTTAAAAGGTTAAACAACATCTGTTTGATAATATTCTAAAAATATTTTATAATTAATTTTTTAGAATTGGTGAAGCCTGTAGTCACATTGCGGCTTTACTTTTCAAAGTTGAGTTGGCAGTAAGGCTGAAATATAATTCAGAGAAGGCCCCAACAGAAGAAGCATGCAAGTGGAATTCCACATTTTCCAGTAAAAAAGTAATTATTCAAAATATTATTTTAATTTCATTCAAGATTTTAGATGACACACACACACACACACACACACACACACACACACACACATATATATATATATATATATGTGTGTGTGTGTGTGCGTGTGTGTGTGTGTGATGAAGAGCGAGACTCATTAAAGGTTACAGCACAGTTTATTTCTGGTAATAAACATAAAATCCGTACAACAGGCAGACAGCTTTACAGCTTCGTGCACATAGACCATCTGGTCCGGCACATACACTTTTTCAAGTAGGGATTCCTAAACTAAAAGACTACGAATAATCCCTAAGCATAATTGATCACGTGATACAAAATACCCATGTTTAAAGAGAACTCGCTAACTATTGGCTAAAGTAGTCCAGACAGAGGCATAGACAGAGTAGTACAGATTTAAGAAAATAACAAATTTTAAGTCAATTTCTTAATTTTTTTTAAAGCATGCTGATTTAAATTATCGTTAGGTTACTTTTTTGTGTCTTTTCTTAATAATGATAATAAAGTTGTATAATGATAATATGTAAATATTGTGGATTTCCCTTTATCATAGTTGTTATGAAACTTGTTTACTTTATAACTTAATTTTATTTATTAGATGTAATTATGTTTGCCTTTATGTTTTTTACATATTCAAATCATCTTTGAATCATTTTAAAAATCTAAAAGGATAAAAGGAAATGTTTGTGGTAACCTTAAAACATTTTATAATATATACTTTTCAAGTTACTTATTTGTGTTTCAGATGCCATGAAATTGAATCCAGAGAAAATGTAGAGAACTTTGGTAGATGGAAATGGTGGCCGAATTTAAATAAAAAAATTGTAAATAAAAGAAAAATGACTAAAATATGTATATATATATATATATATATATATATATATATATATATATATATATATATATATATATATTTTTGTTTAACTTCTGTTGTGTTGTGCTTTTCTTCAATTATCTATTTTTAGCTCTCAGAAGGGGAAATTTTCGTTTTTCTTATTTAAGAAACAGTTTGTATCATTAAAAAAAATTAATATAGATTTCAAAGGAATAAATGGATTGCCGCAGAGTAAGTATTATATGAAATGTGTGGTGTGGACTAAAATAACCTATCTCATTCTTTTTTTATATCTGCTTTCTATTTTTCAACTCTTGCAAAATTTAAAAATGACATGTTATAAAAACATCAGCTTATTTTAAAGTAATAGCACATGCCCATTCTATATTATACACTCTATCAAAATAATAAACAGAAATAATAAACGTTGGCATTCCGTTGGCCCATCGTAGTATTACGTTGGCCCACCGTAGTATTGCGTTGGCAATATGTAAACAACCACCATTAACCAACCGTTGGCCAACATGTCATATCAACGTTGCCCCACGTATGCAGTACAACGTTGGTCCAACGTAACATTGCTAGCTGGGTTATAACTTAACTAAATTTAAATTGGGTATGCAATATTTAGTTACATATAAAGAATATTTTTACCATTTCATTCTAATTTAAAATTTTAGTGAATGACTTTTCTAGATGTTCAGGAAATAAGTCCCTATAAATGTAAATTTTCTGGGTTGGCTACAGTCTACTGATTTACTAGACAAGGATTAATGCAACCTGGACCTTATGCTTAAAGTTCATTCTTAATGTCTACAAACATCCATGCCAGTCGGAATTGAACCAACAAATCCAGTTTTGAAGAGCAGCACCCTACCTATTTGGCTGTAAATTTTGTATAATTTACTGAGGAAAATTCTAATTTTATAGGGTCCTCTTGAGTAACATGTTGTAAATTGTTTTAAGTTATACTATGCTGACATTTTCTTTGTGGTTATCCTTTAAAATTGTACAATATATGTTGAGTAATTACAATGCTATATATATATATATATATATATATATATATATATATATATATATATATATATATATATATATATAGTGCATAAGGGGCCAATGCTTTGGATTTACTTGGAAATTTGTAAATCTTGTACACTAGCATTTGTACATGTTAAAAATTAATGTTTTATATATTAAACAGTATTGTCATTTTCTCTTTTATATTTACACTAAAAATATCATTTCAATAACTACAATTTTTTTTTCTTTTAAAGGATTTTTGGAATACTAAAGATTAATATATATATATATATATATATATATATATATATATATATATATATATATATATATATAGTGGATAAGTGCCAATGCTTTAAATTTACTTGGAAATTTGTAAATCTTATACACCAACATTTGTACAAAAATTACTAAAGTACTAAAAATTAATATGCAATTAATATGTTAATATGTTTTATATATTAGATATATATTGGTATTTAGATAGTTTTATATATTGGATAAACAGTTTTTACATTTAAAAATTTTTGGAATACTAAAATGTAATATAAATGTTTGTTGTTTTTTCCTTTTGAAAATTATATTTTTGTTACTGCAATAAACAAGTTTTTTTTTTCTCTTTTGGAACTTGGTACGTATGATAGAAATAGATTTTGGTTCTGGTGGGGGAACTTCCCAGCTGATATGAGAATATACACATAAAATCTCATGAAAAAATAAATTTTATTTCAGCTAATTTACTATTGGTGGTGATAAATTCACTAAAGCAGCACATGTTGTGACAACATAATTAGCGTTTTTAATAAAAGAAATTGGCATAATGTTTTTTAAAATTTTAAAACATTTTAGAAATTTAATTACACGTTCTACGTGGATTCTTACATTTGATATTTTTTTGCTTTCTTCTATTTCTTTTTTTGTTAATTGATTTTTTCCTTTTGTAAATCTTGGTAAGATAAGTTGAATGCCATGTGCTGCGAATTCATCTTTGACATTAAAGCCTCTATCAGCTAAGATAACATCTCCAGCTAGAAAATAATTCAGTATCACACTTTTTAATGTTAATTCTTTATCGGATACTCTCCCTCCCCAACATTTAGATATGAATGCTATTTGCCCAGTTGGTACTATACTAATTAAAACTTTTATTGTTTGGTGATGTTTGTAGTTAGACCACATTAAGTTTTTTATTTTTTAAGTTTGGAGGGCGCTGGGTAAATATTTCTGTACAATCAATTATGCACTTTGTATTATTATACAGACTAATTTTGAAACATTCCAGTAAAGATTCTCTTATTTCCTCATGGCTAGGAAATTTTATCAAGTATTTTAATCTGCCTGATAGAATTGGCAACCAGCTATCTATAATTCTAGACACAGTGCTTGAGCTGATGTCAAATCGTAAAGCCAAGTCTTTATTTTCTAAAGCTAATCTTAATTTTATTAAAACTATTAGAAATTGTGTATTTTTATCTGTTTTGAAAGTATTTTCTATGTGGTCTTCACATATTGCTATAATCCAATTAAAAGTATCAATGTTAATTATACTGGTGTAATATTTTAAAGATTTTGGATTCATTAAAATTTTAAGTGTTGGATTTTTGTCTTCTAGCTTCAGTTTCAGGCACCTAAATTTAAAAAAAATTAATTTGAATTTATTAAAAAGAAAACATCTAAATCTCATAGTCTAATTTAATTAGTAATTACGTCACATGTTTTCTTCTCTCTGTAACATAACTGATATTTTGTTATGTTATGGCAACATTATATTAGGGTTTTTATGGTTGGCAACAAGTGTGGCTAATGTGTTATTAAAATTATCAACATGCAGTAGGGACTAGGTGCATGCTGCATAGTGCAATTATCAATGTTAATATATCTAAGATGATGTAAATAAAGTTCCTATTACAAAGTTCACATGTAGTTCATATCATTTTTGAATATCAGTAGAAGATATTACATGGTGTCAGGATGATGAATTCAGATTGATATTTTTGAACCCATGCTGTTCTCTTCAGTGTGATCCAGTTGAACTTCAGTAGTCGTATCCTTTTGTGAATAACTGCAAGCAACTCCTGTGCCAGAGATGGAGAGTTTCAAACCACCAGGTGAATTAAGTTTTAATTCATTTAATTTATCTCAAAACTGGACTAAATGGAGACAGAAATTGACCAATTACTTGTTGGCCACTGAGAAAAATGATAAACCGGATGCCATTAAGATCGCCATTCTTCTGAATCTGATTGGAGATGAAGGCGTAACTATCTTCAACATCTTTAAGTTTGATGAAGGTGAAGCGGCAAAATATGATGTTGTCTTAAAGAAATTTGATGAGTATTGTCAACCTCATCACAACGAAGTGTTTCAACGATTTAAGTTTTTCTCTTGCACCCAGAAAGAAGGACAAGGTGTGGAAAACTATTTGACAGAGCTGCAGACCTTAGCATCTTCCTGCAATTTTGGTGATCAAGAATCAAGCCTGATAAGGGACGGAATTGTATTGGGTATTTGTAATTCTAACCTTCAGGAAAGATTACTACGAGAACCGGATCTTACTCTTAAAAAAGCTGTTGACAGCATTAGAGCTTGTGAGATGAGTCATAAGCAAATGCAAACTATAAACAACCCAGGTATGAATACTGTTGATTCCATCAGTTCTCAATGTGCACAATACATTCCAAGTGATTACAAATCATGTGAGTGTAGTGCTGATATAAATGCTCTTAGTTTAAGAGCTAACGATGTAATTAGTGACTGTCATTCTTGTGGAAGAAGACACAAGAAAGGTCAGTTCCCAGCTCATAACAAATTATGTAACTTGTGCAAGAAGAAAAATCACTTTGCAGCTATGTGTAAATCCAAAATAGCTCGAAACTCACGACCAAAATATAGTGGTTATCGTAAAGTGAATGAAGTACAATGTAATGAAACAGATTGCTTGTACATTGATACAGTGTTGACTATTGATTCAGTTAATCAGGATAAAGATGAATGGCTCAAAACAATATCAGTTGCAGGCAATAAGATTGAGTTCAAAATTGATACGGGGGCTCAGGTAAATATACTCCCTTCTGAAATTTATGACTTATGAAATTTGAAAGATAAAAAGGAATTAACTCCAACTGATGTTGTTTTGATGTCATATGGTAACTATAAATTAAAACCTAAAGGTTCAATTGTGTTAAGTTGTAGTACTGAAAAATGTATTAATTTAGATCTTGTTTTTTTTGTTGTCAATGTCAAAGCTAAACCTATTTTAGGACTTAAAGCATGTAAGGATTTAAATCTCATACAATTAATTGATGCAGTTGGTCTTGATTCTAAATTAAATGTTATTGATCAGTATAAAAGTGTTTTTATGGGGTTGGGTAAGTTTCCTGGGGGACCTCATCATATTGAATTAAAGGACAATGTAAACCCTGTAATAAATCCTCCCAGAAGAGTTCCTCAGTCTCTTCTTAAGGAACTAGGCAAAACACTTAATGAATTAAAAGAATTAGGTGTTGTGTCTGAGGTAAATAAACCGACTGACTGGGTAAGCAGCCTGGTAATTGTAGAAAAACCTAATGGTAAATTACGAATATGTCTAGACCCTCGAAATCTAAATAAAGCCATCAAAAGAGAACATCATGCAATTCCTTCTGCTGATGAAATAATCGGCAGATTAGAAGGAAAAAAGTATTTTTCAGTGCTTGATTTAAAAGAAGGATTTTGGCAAATCCCACTTGATGAAAGTAGTTCTGAATTGTGCACGTTTAACTCGCCTTTTGGCAGATTTAAATTTAACAGATTACCATTTGGGATCTGTTCTGCACCTGAAGTATTTCAAAAAGCTAATCAAAGACTATTTGGAGATATAAAAGGGGTAGAAATCTATTTTGATGACCTAATAATAGCAGGAAAAGATAAACCAGAACATGACAAAATTATAAGAGAGGTTTTAGAAAGGGCTCAAGCAAATGAAATAAAATTTAATCCAGATAAATTTCAATTTAGAGTAAATGAAGTCAAGTATATGGGGTTACTAATTTCTAAAGAGGGTATCAAAGCTGATCCTGGTCATGTAAGAGCAATTAACAAGCTTGAAAAGTCATCATGTAAACGTGACATTAAAAGATTGTTAGGCATGGTTAATTTTTTAAGTAAATTCATACTCAATGTATCAGCAGTGACAGCACCATTAAGAGTACTATTAAAAAATCAGATAGAATTCCAGTGGAATCATGAACAGGAGACCAGTTTCGAAAACATTAAGATGTTAATAAGTGCAGCTCCTATCCTTAAAGTTTTTAATCCATCCCTACCCATAGTCATTCAATGTGACAGTTCAAAGGATGGGCTTGGTGCTTGCCTCCTCCAGGAGGGACACCCTATATCCTTTGCCTCAAGAAGTTTAAATGATTGTGAAATTAACTATGCTCAGATTGAAAAGGAATTACTAGCAATTGTTTTTGCTTTTGAAAAGTATCATAACTTGGTGTATGGTCACAAAGTAGTGGTAGAAAGTGATCATAAACCCCTATTATCTATTGTACAAAAGCCTATTGGGAAAATTACCACTCGCTTGCAACGAATGTTGTTGAAGTTGCTGAAATATGACTTTACCATTAACTTTGTCCCAGGTAGTCAAATGTACCTTGCCGACACTTTATCGAGAGCAAGTCTAAAAGAAAAGGGGGGAAATGATCCTGAAATGCTAAATATGGTGCATTCTATTGCAAAACATTTGCCAATGAGTGACAATAAATTTAAATTATTTCAGAAGTTAACAGCTGAAGATGAAGAACTTCAGATGATTTGTAAATACTTTCTAGATGGTTGACCTAGTAAAAAAGCAGTTCCTAAAAATTTATTATGTTATTATAAAATTAAAGATGATTTACATGTTATTGATGGACTAGTATTTTTAAATGATAAAATTGTAGTACCAAGGGCTCTTAGGCAAAATATGCTATACCTCATTCATGAAGCTCACTTAGGCATCACAAAGTGTAAAGCCAGAGCGAGAGAAATAATGTATTGGCCAAACATCACTAAAGATATAGAGGATCTTATCCACAACTGCAATGTGTGTGAGAAATTTCAAAAATCTCAAATGAAAGAGCCTCTTGAACCTCATGATGCTCCTAAAAGGCCCTTCGAAAGAATAGGTGTAGACCTTATGTATCTAAATAACTCAGATTACCTAGTTGTAGTTGACTACTTCTCAAAGTGGATTGAGGTTGCGAAAATTGCTAATAAGACCAGTGAAGAAATTATTCTTAAATTAGAAGAGATTTTTTCCCGGTTGGGAATCCCTGAAGTAATAGTGTGTGATAATGTACCCTTTAATAGCTTTACTTTTAAAAACTTTGGGAAGGAGTGGGATATAGAAATTATATTTATTAGTCCAAATTTCTCTCAGAGTAATGGAATGGTAGAAAAAGCAGTGGGTATTACTAAAGCGATTTTTAAAAAAGCATCTGAAGATAATCGAAGACCCACTATAGGGCTACTTGAATATAGAAACACTCCAATATCGGGTTTAGGGTTATCACCTGCACAGCTTATGTTTAACAGACGTTTAAGGACTAAGCTACCTGTCAGCAATAAACTGCTTAATCCTGAGATCTTCGGTGATGTCAGCATCAGGTTGCTAAAGCGGCAACAAACTCAAAAGTTGTACTACGATAGATCTTCAAAGATATTAAAAGAACTTAAACCAGGTGACAAAATTACTGTCCAGAATGTTAAAACTAAATTGTGGGAGCCTGCTACTATTATTTCAAAAACAGATAATCCCCGATCATACAAAATAAGAACCACTTCAGGTAGGATACTTATTAGAAATAGACGGTTTTTGAGGTTATCAAAATCATCTTATTCAGACTATGTAGATAATGCTCTTGAAGCTTTACCAGATATCAAGCCTAAAGAAACACTAAATGTTTCAAACACAATACCTTCTTCCTCTAGTGTAGTTGTTAATAACAATAGTAGTACCACAGCTTCTGGTCGAATTGTCAGGCGACCAACTTATTTAAATGATTATGTATGTTAAGTAATTATGTATAATTTATTAAATCTGAAAAGGGAGGTGTAACATAACTGATATTTTGTTATGTTATGGCAACATTATATTAGGGTTTTTATGGTTGGCAACAAGTTTGGCCAATGTGTTATTATAATTATCAACATGCAGTAGGGACTAGGTGCATGCTGCATAGTGCAATTATCAATGTTAATATATCTAAGATGATGTAAATAAAGTTCCTATTACAAAGTTCACATGTAGTTCATATCATTTATGAATATCAGTAGAAGATATTACACTCTCAAAGTATACATTTCTGCTACATAATCTAAACCACCTAGTTCATTTTTTAAAACTCTATTTTGCTCCTCAAGTTGTTTTATTTTTTGCGTAGCCTTTTCTAAATCAGACATTTCAGTATGAGAATCTTCATGAAACTCCACATCAGGTTCGAAAGAAACATGTCCAGCTGAAAAAGAAAGATCTAATGGAAGCTCTTGATTTGGTTCTTCTGAAGATAATTCTATAGGACACTCTTGACAATCATTTGAAACCTGAGAGGATATCTTAGGATGATCTCCGGAAACCTGTGTTGATACTTCATGAAGACAAAAATTAATTTTATTTATTTGTGTAAGATAGAAAATATTTAGCTGTTAACATTTGGAATAAAAGAATTCCATTAAATGTGAATAAAGATACCTGATGCTCCATCTGTTACAAGCTTGTCAGCCCTTTTTTTCTCAAATAATTTCTTGGCACTTCTTTTGATGACATTTTTTTCCTTTTTTCATATAAATATGCATTTCCCTTTTGAAATGCATTAAACGAAAAAATATTTGGGACATTATCTGGATGATTTCTATCACCACTTGGCTTTCTTTAAATTACCATAAATATTTATACAATATAATTACACATATAAAAATGATATTAGTATGATGTAATAAATTATGGCCAGGCTAAAATTTTGAAAACTGTAGTAGTTTAAGAAACAAATCTTTATGATTCTAAATATACTTAATAATTAGTTTTAATACAGAGAAATGCGACAAAGTTGATTGATTAATTTTAGCTTAGTAAATTCAAGGTTAATTGGTAAAAAAAATTAATACTGCAATCATTCTAACCTGTTTGAAAGTGATCACTACAAATAACTGAAGATTTAGTGGGAGTCCAATTTTTTCTCTTTACTGCTTTAATCCATTTTTCTCTTCTGGGCAAATTTTTGGGAAATTTGAAAAATCCTCTGTCATTTCCCTTTTGATAACGATTTGTGTAATTGATTGCACAACAGCTGTTTACCATCTTCAACTAATGCAATGATACCAGTAGAGTAAAAAATCAGTAGAAAAACACAGATGAATGGGATGGAATACCATTCAAAATAAATAAAAATTACAATAAATGATATATAATATAACAAATACACAAACATCTCTACATATAATGCATTCAATAACCAGAAAATATATTAAATAAAATTAAACTGAATTATTTTACTCTGATGCTAAATAAAACCTAAAGTAAAATTTTCTAACAATGAACATCAAGTATTTTGGAAAAACTCAAACTTTATAACGGTTTTCAAAATATATAAAGTTAAATTCATGCAGAGATACATATCGAACAATTCTAGTATTATTGTTTACTGCTCATTCATTAACTTTCCCGTTATATAAATCTATCTTCTAATTGAAAAATTACTGGTCAGTCTGAAATAAATTTCATCATTTCTACAGTATCATTTACTTGGTAAAGATATAAAAATTGAAAAATATTATTTACAATAAAATTAAAAATCTGTTCCAATTAGATACAAAGCATATTTATTGCTTTATACATTAACAGAGAAATATATGCAAATATTAAAAATGAGGTTTATGCTGCTTAAAACAAATTACATTAACTGAACACGTTGGTAACACAAAAATTTTGATCTTAGATGACATTCAAATCACTATTCAGACTTTACCAAATAAAAATAAAAATTGAGCAAATCGAGTGAAAGCAATAATTCAATGCTGTTCATTGAACGTTTACAAATGAATAATTAACTATATAAGAGAATAACAACAACAACAAAAAAATCAGACATTTGTTTCTGAACACTATTAATGTTATAGCTCATTAAACAGCAACTAAAAAACCAAATAAATTATTTTTTTACTTACAGTAATTAATAATTGATTAATATTAGTTTTACAGATTAATTTAATAAAACTTACATGTTTCCAATAATTTATTTTAGCAAAAAAAAAATGCTCTTACGGATGCTCAAACGCATGAGAACGATATATACTTTTTGCCCGACCACGTTAATGTGAGTATAGCAGACGATTCTGGCGTACCACGTGACCTTGTGACCACGTGACCTGTGACGTTTCGGGAAAACGCCTTATTATAAATTTGCTTATTTTTCATTTTTGATATTTTTATTGCCAAAGCACTTTTGAGACTCTGTTACTCAAATGTTACTCAGAAAAGAACTAGAAAAGTTACTAGAAATGTTATTCAAGTAACTTGGGGTTTTGATGCTTTTATTTTATTTTATTTTTGCCATTTTCGTTCATTATACGTAATTTGCGACTCCATGTTCCATTGCAGGTTTTGTTAGTCTTGATGACTCCAACCATCTCTAAGTAGGATGAAGGATTTCTTATACGCACTGCATATGAAGATTAAGCCCTTGAAAAATAATTATTTATTATTTAATTTAAATTCAATTTTAATTCCTTTTTATGTACGATTTTTGTATTAATTTTTATAATTATTTTTATATTAGAGGGGAGATTGTTATGAACCATGCTTTAGTTATATTTTTTGTAAATGACTTCCGTGTACAACAGACATAGCATATTCCATGCATATCACTCCGTAATATAATAAATCATTTTCTATAACTCATCTACTCATGTCTATCAACGACCCTAGAGAACTTTAATGTATTATAAATATTTCAAAATTTGTATTTATTTTTATACACTATTGAGAAAATTGAACTAGAAACTGGCAAAGAGTAAGTAGTTAGGTCACCACTGTATTGCAAACTCAGGGTTTTGCAGACAACTGATTCAGTCAGCATTAAGAAAACACCCAATTTCTGGTTAGTTTGTTTAGAAAGGAGTAGGAACCCAAATAACCCGACTATGGAGATTTGAAGAAAGTCATAAGGTACCCCACAAACCTTATTTGTACTGACGGTTGATGGAAAGAGGGGCGCGAATCTATTCGTTGATTCTAATAGGAACAAGAGACGGATCCACATTTGAATCCATTTCAAACTAGGGACTATCTCTATGGACTCTGTTATGAAAAGTAAGCTCATACTTGTCTTTTAGAGGAAGGTAACCCAGAAAATCGCATTTATCTTGCCCGGTCGATTCGAACTCGTAACTAAACGAAACGAACAATATCTCATATTGATAATCAATGCTTTACGCTTCTAGAACATCATTCACCCCCAAATCCTATACTATAAAGCCATGGATCCATCTTTTTCCCGCAGATGAATATTAGGAGAGTGTACTCGTGACGACTGTTTATGTACACCTGGGTAAGTATGGAAATCTTTTCATTTCTAAATATAAAATTAAATCCCCGGATTACTTGAAGTACCTCGTTGATCAGATCGCACACTTTATAATATCAGTTCCCATGCTAGATTTATCATACGTCTACCTGTACGCATTGAAAAAAAGTTAAGGATTCAGTTTAAGATGAAAAATGCGAGAATTTCTCCTGTAACACTTTCAATAGATTTATTTTGGCTCGGGTTTACGCGTGATAAGACTTTTAATCGGTTGAAAATATCTTGCTATCACATAAGGAATCCACTCATTCTTCATCGAAAAAAAGAAATCGTAAACTTAATCCTTTGCTTTTTCAACGCTCACAACTTGAGGTGTGATAAGATTTTTAGTGAATGAAAATATGCTACCGACATGAAGGAACTACAGTCAGTCAAACTATACTAAGCTTTTTTCGTTAAATTTGAGATTTTAAAAGTGGAAGATCTTTGCAGGTTAAATAAGAAATAAACCTATGAACAATTTACTCAAAGAACTTTAACTTTACACAATATTTAAACAACGTAACACTTATTTAGATGGATATGAAAAAAAAATCAAGGCCAAATTAAAGTTCTTACGGTTTACAAAATTCCAGGCTTTAGAAAAACTTGTTATTTTCAGCTTAGATCTTTGCTGGGATCTATGCCTCCTAACGTGCTTTTTTGTTTTGTGTTATTTTTTACTTTACATCTCGATTGTTTAGACAAAGCATAGAGTACGAGTTTTACTTTGAGTCGCTGTATAAAAGATGTATTTTAAGAGAAGTCTTATCAACGTCTTCCACATTTAAAAGGCTAAAACTTAATTTAATTAAAAAAAAAAGAGAGAAATCAATGCGTGCACTATATTCTGCGAATAAAATAATAAAAGTTCTTTTCCGAATAAAGCTCATGTTTTCTTATACTTTTAAGCAAAAATTTTAGTTTTTCTCGCAAATCGTGATTTTAAGTATTATCTATACTTCTAAAATTCTATTGAGACTG
>CM063503.1:124070426-124180426 GCA_032207245.1 Pardosa pseudoannulata | reverse complement strand
TGAGCACGTGTTTAGAGACGCTTCATAGTATTGAGGAATGGATAAATTATGACAATTATCCATTTTTAACTTAAATCAAGCGTTTGGTGGTTGTTATCTTCCATACGTGAAAAGCTTAATTATAATAAAAAAATTTAACAAATAGTTTACTTAACTTTATAATTCAAATATATTTTACTAATATATTTTTCAATTGAAGCTCTAATGTAAGCTGTAATAATTGTTAATTTGGAAAAAGTTATTTATAGATTATTTAGTGAAAATAGCATACGAGGAATTTTTAAAAGGATTTTATTTATTATTGGAAGATATATATAAGTTTTTATTTCCTGTCCTGTGTGTTACTGAAAAGAAAGACATGATTTCTCATGCGAATACCGTTTATTCATTCGCTAATTTCCAAATTTTTCCTCTATCATCAGCTTAAAATTAAATAATGTTTCTAGAGATAACTTGATACCGTATTGATTACTTCAGATTATTTACATCTATATCAAAACTATATCAAAATAAAAATATTTCTATTTTCCTTAAAAAGAAACTGTTGGTGATTGCTAATAGATTTTTCCTTATATCCCTCCCGCATTTATCAATATTATCCTACATACTACATAGGTAAAAATATTTTTTCGAAATCTATTATTACATCATTTATATCAGTAAAACACTCAGTTTCGTCTACTTTTAATCTGATTTCGTTCTGATATTTCTATACACAAAAACAAGACTGACGTAATCGAGTTGAATTTATTCTATTACAGGCCTCGTTTCTTGGGACGAATAACTAAAGGGGGAGGGTCAGACTATGACATTCGAAAACCGAATGTTTCAAAGGTCAGGGTGGGGGTAGAGAAAGCATTATATTTTCGGCTAGTGGTCAGCAAGACTTTTTTTGGTTAAAGCAGTTTTTTTCTAAAGAAAAAAAAGGAACCTGGATGTTTATGTTCGTGTCCAACTAAGCAGATAGGACACATATAAACATGGCACATTGTCTTTCTATGAAACAGTCTTTTAGAATTAGGGGGGAACGTCCACCTAATCCCCTCTTGCCTACGGTCTAGGGCTTCATGAAAATTTGTCATTCTATGATATGGGACAAAATGCGGAGGAGGGGGTACAGCTTACTAAAATATGCACTTTTTGCATAGGATTGTATGGTCGAAAGTGATGCACTGAATAAAAAACATAATGATGAACAAAGTTAAAAAATAAGACAGACATGATATTCGACTTTCGTTGGTTATCATATGGGTTTGAACACGATGGTGAGTCAGCCCATTTCAAAGTGGTTGTCCGCAATTATCCGGTTGCTAGTTTGGAAGGCAATGGCTTGGGTGTGATGGGACAATTCTATGGACATCCAGATCGCCATATTTATCGAGTCTCGATTACTTCTCATGATGACATCTGTAGTCCATCATTTTCGAAACTCCAGTGGATTCAGTAGAGGACTTCCTAAGGACAATCCATTTCGACTGCAAGCGTGCTCGAAATGCTTCGCATCTTTGGAACTGTTCATAAATCACTTCTTTGATGCTACTAAGCTTTCATTCTTGTTGGTGTCTGCCATTTTGAGTATATGTTGTAAAAATTTCTGCAAGAAATCACTTTCCGGTAATGTTGTAATTAAACAAGGCTTTCCTTTTTAAGCACATTTTTATGTTCGTGCTTCAATTCACCATTTCCCTCTTCATCCATATATTCCTATACAAAATTTGTATGTATTAGTAAGCTATAGCACTCTTTAAAAGAGTTTGTCTCATAATCGTATAATTCCTGTCTATAATATCTACATTCCCTCGGGCGGAAAATAATATCCTAACACAAAGAAGGAATTGTGCTAGATATTCCAAATTTGGGAGGGGTTTTTTCGTATATGAACGATGACATCTATTCAGTCTCTTGCTAGTAGTAACACTACGAACATGCAAATCTCGTTTGCTTTAAACATGCGAGAAACTTTGTTAGCATTATTTATCATCCGATTGCGGTAGTTTAAGAAAGATTTGTATCATAAACGTCTTGAAGGAAGTATAGAAGGCAGTGTCAGTAGCTTATTGAGTTTGTACAAGTCATGTATATGGGCGTTGAACTTTTGTTTCGCCATATTGCTGAAACACTAAGAACAAATACGACATAAGTATACCAAATTATCTACACAATACAAAAAAAAAAAAAAATCACTCTTAGTGTACAAAAGTTAGAACAAAAAGATAATTTCTTAGAAATACAAAAACAACCTTAAAGTCCAACCAAAGTATGCAAAATAAAATCGAAAATAATTCAAAAAGAAATACGGCTCACCAGAAAAGTTACAACACAAATTAATCCATCATCATACACTGCTTAACGAAACGGAGAATGGATTCTTACGGTCAAATATTAAACATCAAACACAGTTAGGTACAGTATCCTGCTCCATAATTATGTGCATTTTTATTATTATGGAGCAGGATAGTGTACCTAACTGTGTTTGATGTTTAATATTTGACCGTAAGACTACATCTAGTGTTTCGCACCGTGTATACTAACCACAACTTTCTTTTCACGGTGTTAATCAGATATTGTTGTATCTTTACCGGTACTTACAACATAAGTCACAGCTCTCACTGATTTCTCCTTACCCACTTTTTAATGACCGGCATCTCTAAAATACTCCTTTTCTAAATTTTTAAACTTAATCTTACTTTACAGTTTTTATCTTGCTTACTTTCTACCTTTAGGATCGGGGATAAGGCCGTCTGACTAAGGAGCCCCATAAATGTCCGTTCATATCGGAGGAGGAATCGGAGAATTACCTTTTTCCGATATACACTGGTAGAAGAATTCTGAATAAACACGAGAGCAAACTATGGTAAAAATATATTTGAGGGTGCCCCCTTGGCGAAATTGGATATTTTTGTTTGGTGCAAATCCTATTTGCGCGCAACACCGTTTAAACAGGAATGGCGGCCAAAACATAATGAAATTTCAATAAAACGTCAGCCAAAACATAATAAAATTGCATTGAATGCAATATAAGCAAAATTAATAAACTCATTAAAATGCATTTTGAATCGAAACAAAAATTAAATGAGTAAGCACAGAAAAAAGGGAAAAAAAATCGACCCATCTTTTTTAGCGTTAATATCCTTCCTTTGAGGTATACAAAATTCTCTAATAACAGTTAGATATAGTTTAAATTTATCATGAGTAGAATCTGTGACCATCATCGCCACGTGAATTCGGCGAAATACGAATCGAAAATGGCGTCTGTGGTTCCGGACTGTCGGTGATTCTCTAGTAAATCAGAATTCTCTAATATCAGTTAGATATAGTTTAAATTTATCATAAGTAGAATCTGTGACCACCATAGCTGCATGAATTAGGCGAAATACGAATCGAAAATGGTGTCTGTGGTTCCGGACGGTCGATGACATTTTTTCTAAAATTCCTTTTTATGACTGATCCCTTCGATCTTATTGGTATGGGAGCCGGTTTACGGATCCTTAAATGTCTCAGTGGGTTACTGATAAATGTACGAAGCCGCTATGCGAAAGACAGTCACACGACTTCCAGCAATTTGACATAATCATAGTTCCAGGTAAGATATTTCATTGAATTAAACTCAACAAAATTTCTTTCGTACGATCTGGAACAACTTCAAAAAAGTACCTTCTACTCCCTCTTTCAACACTACCTAACACCTACTTCCACCCTTTTACCCTCTATTGTATTATCGTTTCTCAAATTTACTTTCGTCTATTTCTACAATCATGCCAGGTTCCCCAATCATTTCATGCTTTCACGAACGTATATGCACTCGGACATCCGTACAAAATTCCTTCCAATCCGTTATAGTTTTATCACTGTTAATGTTCTGTTAATATTTTTTCCATTGTTCTCCAAATTGTACAGAAACTTAAGTTTTATATTACTTACAGAAGTCATTTCAGGATCAGAAGCAAAATTAACCTTACCAGCCGACATCTAACGAAGAACTAGCTAACCCATGAAATTACCTATACTGTTGACCATTCAAAAATAACGCTAAAATCTAAACCAATCAGAATCACGATTAGGTTCCCCCCCCCAAAAAAAAACTATAGACGTTCCTATAAATAAAACAATATTGCCCAGCTTGGCAATCAACCACGATCACAACTTGGCAAGAATCAAGGGGCACCCTCAAATACAGGCTAACCCCAAACGATAACTTGTCACACAAAAACTAATATCCACAGAGGCTATGGTTTTCTAGATACCTAGATGAACTTGATCAAATCATTTGTGAATGATTTTGATCTACTGAACTGCATCGAATATGACTAATTTAATATATATTATTTAACTTAATATAAACACACAAAGAATAATTCATACAAGTTGAGACAGAGGCAGATGATATACACTTAATATAGTTATTGGTTAGTTATATAAATTTGAATATTTTTATATCTGTAGATGATAATTTGTGGGAATAATTGAAATTTTTGTTGTTGTAGGATAAAATTTGAAAGAAAGGAAAATGGAGTTAACTCGATATCATTTTTGTGCTTTGAATTTGGGATTTTACAATAAGGATAAATCAAGAAAGTGTTTTCAACATATACAATTAGCAAACAAAAAGGAAATTCCATATCATGAAACTATATTCAAATGATTTACATAATTTCGTTGAGGTTCAAATTTTCTCTTGGAGGAAAACCAAGGAAGACTTTTGTCAGCTGTAATTCTGGGGGCCGATCTCGCCAAAGTCGTTTAATGGTTAATAACCAACTATGGGATGAAATTTTCTGTTTATACATAGATTAAACGCGATTAGTCGTTAAACGACTTTGGTGAGACCTGCCCTAAAAATGTGTTGGCCATACGAAAAATATTAACAGATGACAATCTTTGCATCTACCAAATGATGCAGAAGAAATTCTTACAGGATTCACGCTTTACATGAAATATTAGTCGCGAAAAACTGCTTCTGAAAATACAATGATTGGAACCATCATAATTTAACAGAACACTAGAAAAGAAAGGCTTGTTGAAATCTATAATGAGGCCCTAACATTACTTAATGATCCTGGACACCGTGGTGTTTCTATAATTATAAATAGTGACATACAATTTATTGACATTCCAACATAACTAAAAAGTAAAGAAGGGACTTTTAAAGATATATCCAAATCAACAAACGTAAAAAGATAAGTAGCAATAAAAAAAAGTAATGTATAACGTTATTTTCCGAGGTACAGGTCTGGTCAAAGCGATCGCGCTATGATAACAGATAACTGGTTCACCACTGTTTTTCCTATGTGCATAAAGAAGTGAATGAGAGGAGACTAATACTTAGCCTTGATAATGTACACTATATAGCCATTGATGACCTGTCACTAGCTATTTTAGACGTTCAGTTGAATGTCTAGAAAAGTACGCAATGAAATTTACTGAAACTTTAGATGTGTAAAGAGCTATATAGGCTTCCTATATTTCCGCGGAGATGTTTTCCTGGGTCACCATAGGAGAATGAATATTCCAATCCTAACCAAAAGCGTCTCAAATGAGATTTATAAACGGCGAAAACATCGAGTGCACATCATCATAAAACGTCGAACTTTTTATTTTAACATCACAACAACATTACTACTGTTTGCAACCGTTGCCAACGGGTAACAACGAACACACCGTTGCCAATGGGTCACAACAAATAACACATAATAATACTAGTAGACATGGTAGATGATTGCAGATTAATATACGTGGCATGAATTAAGGACATATTATCGGACTGGACATACTGAAGAAATACAACATCATATGAGGCTTTAAGAATAATTCCATGCAATCTACTTCCGAAGACATAACTTTATTTTAATTAGGAACTGGTGAAACCAAATGTTACTGTTAAATAATTGCTCAAAGGGATATTACCACCCCAGCCAAAACAGAGATGCTTTTGGAAGGATCTACGGAGAGAAATATTCTTGACAGGGTCTTATTGCGCACACCAAAACGGAGAATTTTCTAAAGGGACTATTGGTGGTTCGAAAGCTTGTGGGTTTTTGAAGATGCCATTCCAGCCAGATTTGTCAGTGTAATTGATAAACCAAAATGTATTAAGAAATTTAATGAGTTAGTCACATGCACTGCAGTGACAAGAATCGAAAAAAATTCAGTTCCTGTCTGACGTTCAACGAATCATCCCATTGCCTAGGAAGGACATTACTTATGACCGACACCAAACAGAGAAACGCAGCAGGGAGAATAATCGAAGAAGTTAAATATTTATTTTCTCGTATCTCTGGTGATTTCCTAAGGACAAAATTAACTATACATAAAATCAATATAGAAAGGTATCCTCCTATTAAGCAAAATCCCCGAAGGTTACCATTTGCCAAAGTGGAAGAAGTCAAAGATCTGTTCAAAGGCATCGAGCCATCGTCTTGCCCTTTGCCCTCACCCATCGTTTCGGTCCTGAAAAAAAGATTGTTCTACTCGATTTTGTGTATATTGTTGCCAATTGAATGACATCATTAAAAGGACATCTATCCTCTACCCCGAATTGATGAAACGCTAGGTGCACTTTCCAGAAAATGATTTGCTACGGGGGAAATAAAAATAATATACTGGAAAACTGAAATACATCCGGAAGACTAAAAAAAAAAAAAACTGCATTCACAACTAGAAGGCAAAGATTTTGACAGTTCAGAGTTATGCCATTTGGCCTTTGTAACACATCAGCCACCTTCGAGTATCTGATGGAGACAATGTTGAGAAGACGCTCCCAAAGCTTGTCAAGATTATTTCGATGACATAACCATAGTAGGAACGAGATTTTGATGAACATCTCAACAAACTGATAAAAATGTTAGACTATAAATTATAGTACGGCGAGATTTTGACAAACATCTCATCAACATGGATATCCGACCCAATAGTGGGACTTTTTGATAAAATCACTGAAACTGTTATTGTTTATGCTTCGAACACTAAGTAAAGCCGAGAAAAATATTCTACGACTGAATGAGTGTTTTGCCCCCGTATAGTGTTCACAAGCTTAAACCATATCTTTTTGACAAACACTTTTTCATCGTCACAGATCCCTATTCTCTGTGTTGTCTGTCTAATCTAAACGATCCTACAAGAAGACTTGTGGAGTCAACCTTGCGACTGCAAGAGTACGGCATTTTGATTGTGTATAAGAATTTAAACCAAATCCAGTGGAAGACGGATGAATTTCAGAATTGCTGGTAGGATTGCAAAACAACTAGAATCGACCATTTCCACAATAGCAGAAGAGATGTAAAGACCGAAGGAGGGAAGAAGCTTGCCCAACCTTCGATTTCTGAGTAAATATGAAATTTCTTCCACAGTGGCATCTAAAGGCTAGCCGGCGCTCCCACTAAAAATGTTTCATAGATAGTCGTGAAATCGATTAAAAAAACTCGAATATCAGAAACGGAAAATTTTTCTTTAAACACTCAACACTTGATTGACAGAACGGAGTGAGTAACTTTCTCTACTCTCTTTTCTACTAAAGTGGAATATTCTTGAACAATGTTCCAGTAAAGTAAAGAACGTTCTGGAAACTTCTAGACCAAACGAGAAAAAATTATTTAAAATTCCGAAATGGCGGTGACAGATTCGAACTCACGAACTCTTTCATAGAAACTTACAGTTACCACTTCAACACAGAGGCCTTGACTGAAAATAGTTTTAAGCAGTAATATACTTGTTCACCAACAACATTCAATTTACAACGCTTTCGAAGAAGTCGCAGTCTTGTTTCTAAGCACGAAACATAATTCTAATTATTCTTCCATAGTGTTATACGACGATGTAATGACTTCCTCATGATATAGGCATATGAGCAATAGTTGAATATGCAGTATTCATTATTTTTTAAAGAAGAAATAGGAAGGATAGTTAAATTTAAATACCTTTCTGATTGCAAAACTTCAAAGAGAATATATTTTCTTCTGTAATTAGTGCCCTACAACCAGGGCCTGATCAAGGCAAAGTTGGGCCCAGGGCCTGGTAGTCTTTCGGCCCCCCCCCCTACCCTCCTTTCAAGGCAAAAAAAAAAAAATAGTTTATAAAAGAGGATACAAACGAATATTTTTGGAGGAAAATTTATATTAATTTTTACTCGATTTAGTATAACCTGAAAAGCAAAGGATTTTTCTACTCAGAACCATGGAATAAGTAATGAGTAAAAGAAGTGACTGGAGTGATGTACATAAGTAACTGGAGTATGTTTTAGGTAAATATGTTAACATTTTAACTGTATTTATTTAATTTCTGAATAAGGTTTCATGAAATATTACTTAACAAAGTAAGAATTAACAAAAAACATTTTCAAATTTTGTTAATTAAAATATTTAAAATTTATTAATTAAGTACCAAATTTTAAGGGCCCCCTAAAGTTAGGGGGCCCGTGTTTTAATCAGGCCTTGCCCACAACTAAATACGTTTAATACGATTAATACGTTTTTCCTTTAAATACCAAATTCATGCCATTGGTGTATATGGGTGTGTATATGTATAGATATATATATATATATACACACATAAATATGTAACCAATGACTGATTACACGGGAAATTAGCCTCTTTTATTGGAATTACTGGGCAATAAGAATATCAAAGTAATTTGCATTCGTGCAGCCATTAAAGAAAGCGAAATCCAACATTGTGGAATTTTAAACTGACTGAGGATAAAACTGAAAGGGTCCATCTTCATAAAGCAAGAGCTTTGCATCGAATGCTCAAAATTAAGCATTTCTTTCATAATTGTCGCACCCAAGAGCGAGTGATCAAGTGAATATATTCCCTAGAATTAAGATTATTCAGCATTTTTTGGGAGTCAAGAGAAAACTTTGATCTTTTAAGCTGACTTGGACAGGCAGCAGTTTATTGGGGAGGAGTGAAACTATCGTCCTAAAAAATATGGCTAGTGGACCGAAAATTAGCATTTATTCTAGCGTTACTTTTGAGAGACGGGTAGAAAAGATTTTGAGTAGGCGAACACTCCTTTATATTTGACATTTTAGGGCTGGGAAGTTATGTTTTAAACAATAACAAGGGGAAAGAGGAGAATTTTAGATAGATATTAAGTGCATTAATTTTGATATATTACATATATACATATACACTCATGTCCATAAATTAAGGATAATGAAGTTCAGGCAATGAAAGAGACAAAAGCAAAACAAATTTGACTTATTTGTAAAGTCTATTTATTAAACAAAAGGTAAAGAGCAAAAAAGATGCTATATGTTTGACATAATTAATAAAAATTGCGATTTTTACTCCCTGGAGCAAATTTCAAAAAAGAACCTATTTACAGAAAACAGTATAACATGGTTAGTATGATGGTTAATACGGAGTATGTCTCCCGGACGATGCAATACAAGCGTTACAACGCCTACACATGCTGAGTATCAGATTATCAATCTGATATTGGTGAAAATTACACCACTCATCAAGCAATGCCCTCCGAAGTTCCGATAGACAGTTGGGAGGGGGTTGACGGGCTGCAATTCGTCGGCCAAGCATGTCCCACACACGCTCTATTGGATTCAAGTCCTGTGAGTATGCTGGCCAATCCATACAGGTGATATCCTCCGATTGAAGGCATTCGTCTACAATGTTTGCACGGTGATTTCGGGCGTTGTCATCCATATACAGAAATTCAGGACCCATGGCGCCCCGAAACAAACGTACATGTTGTTCCAGAATGACATCCCGATAGATGTGGCCTGTCATCGTTACACTCTGAACATGCAGGTCAGTTCTGGAACCAAGAATAATTCCTCCCCAAACGAGCCATCCTGCACCACCGTAATGGTGTCGTTCAATGGTGTTCTCTTGGTGGTAACGGGCACCTGGCGCTCTCCATATGAAAGTTCGGCGAGAATCAGAATGTAAACTGAACCTGGACTCGTCGGAAAACATCACACAAGACCACTGTTGCGGTGTCCACAATGCATGTTCTCTAGCCCAGCATAATCGCAGGTGACAGTGAGTTGCGGTAAGGGGAACACATCTGACAGGCCTACGAGCATATAGACCAATGTTCCCTAAGCGTCTGTACACGGTCTGCCTTGAAACTGTCGTACCGGTAGCTGAAGAGAGCTGACGAGACAGGTCTGATGCTGTGCTCCGTCTGTTTCTTTTGGCAGTAACTGCCAAATACCGGTCATCATTCGGCGTAGTAACTCGGGGGCGACCTGTGCTGTAACATCTACTCACATTACCATCATGTTTGAATCGTTGCCAAAGCCTGGAGATGACACTCTGGACGATTCCAAGTTCCTCGGATACGTCCACATTCCAGTCGTCCGATAATTCTACCACGTAAAAAATCATCCAAATGCTTCCTTTGTGCCATAACTATGCGGTTATTGCGCTGAAAGGCTTTTAAAGCGCTTGTGAACAATTTTACTTCTTTGCTACCATTCCTTATATACCCCTTTCATACACTCTCGTCATTGTGACGTACTATCCGCGCCATCTGGTGGTTTCCTGCAATTTGCATATTCTTCTTCAAGATGTGTGTGATAATTCTACAGGTGAAATTTTTATTTTAGAGCTCAATTTCTGTGTGATTCTGAATTATTCTTAATTTATGGACATGAGTGTATTATGAGTTTATATATATACATATATATATATATATATATATATTGTGAGTGTATATATACATATATTATGAGTGTAAATATACATACACATATATGTGTATGTATGTAATGACATTTTAACCAACTTAATTATATATTTGATAAGAGAACTGAATACACAAATTAAAATATTACGCAGAGTATGGTGTTTTGAAATTATGTTTCAATCTCTGTTCAGTGTGGAGTAGTTTTTAGTTTTTTGCAAGTTATAGGATAACATAGGTAAATTATGTGAAGTTTGCTTGTAGCCTCCTCTGATCAGGTCTGTCACATTTTTTACGAGTCATTACAGCAGAGTTTGGACACAATTTTTTTCTCCCAAATTACATAGTATGAAGATTAATATAATATTAATAATAACAATATTTTTCTCCCCATATTGTCAGTGATGTTTAATTAAAATTTAATAGTACAAATGAAACAATCAATATTATATTATACACTGTGGAAGTGAAGAAGTTTATTGATTCCATAAAGTTTGATACACATTTTTCATTTGCACTTAAGGACTAAACTTTGATTTTGTAATAGTTACAGTTATTTGCTTTATGTTATTATCATTTCTTACATTTATCACTAAGAAATGTTTAAGAATATTTTAATCGAATGAAAAATTAATGCATAACTTTTGTGGACGATGGGATATCAATAAAAATTCATTTCGCTATTCATAATTGTTCTCTTAGTTTCCTTTTCTCTATTTTTCCTTAGAAAGTTTTGATGGACCCCTATGGGTGTAACTAAGTAAAACTCAAATAATTTTAATTTTTTTTAGCAAATGATTATTACTTTTTATCTAAAAAAGATACTAGATGGAACTGACTTATATTTTGGGAGTTTTCATTCACCCTCCTCCCATTTCTTGTAACACCTAATCAGTTGTCTTATTGTTTGCTGTCTCCTTTTCCTTTTCTGTGTAGCTTTTCAACTTGAGATTTGAGGTTCGAGACACCTTTCAGAAGGTCAGCGCTATAATACAAATAGAATACTGTACCTTCACTTTTTTCTTTTTCACTTTGTGTTTTATATATATCTGGGATGCAAAGTTTAGTAACAATTAAGATGTTTGAATTTTGATTGTTGGAAGCTATTTGTGTTATAGTTGTGTTTTGCAGCATCTGGTAAAAGAAAATGGGTATTGGTGTTGAAAAATGCAATTGATAAGATATACTTAATTGTAGTAAGAACTGGTTTGAGAAGATTGTTTTGTTTTCATAAATTAAATTTAAGGATCCAAATGTTAAAAACTGATAATCAAAGAATGAATAGTATATTATTGTGACTTATTTAAAATGATAATCTAATGTATAATAACATTCATGACTGAAGAAAGAGTTTATAAGAAATAAATAGAAGTGTGTCCAATAAAATAAGATAGAGACTAAATGGTGAAGTTACAAATGTTTCAAAGTCTCAATAACCATTGTCAGTAAAAATAAAATAAAATAATGTGTGAATACCAGAAATCTCAAAGAGACATTTAAAGTCCTACAAACTCTAATTTTAATTTGTGAACTTTTACTAATCCGTGGCAATCCTCAGAATATATGTGATATGAATAATACAATAAGAAAAGCTTTTTACTTTTATCATAGGATTAGGATTTCTTTCATTTTTATTTTGTTGAGTATTTTTACAACTCTTTTTGTTTCGTTTTGCATTGGAGCATCTTTTTATCTATTAATTTATTTATTTATTCACACATAAATATGTCTAGTATATTGTTAGCTTGTTCATTTTTCCGTCTGTTATTAGTTGTCTTATTCATTTATTTGCTTACTTTATTTTATATTATGTAGTGTTTTAAATATTTTAAAGAATTTTATGAAATAATGAATAGATAACTTGTTTGAGCCATAGCAAAGCTAAAATTTAATTTCCATTTGCAAAATTTTACATTCTACTATCTGGACTATCTTGGTGTCATCTGCAGCTGCTTCAAGCCTTTTCAGATTTGGGGGAGGGGGGAATAATTTATAATACTATTTTACTTTTGAACTTTTTTTTTTTTTTTTAAATTTCCATCCCTTCATTATGTCCTACACAACAATTGGAATAGTTTCGACTGTAAACAGCTTTAAAGAAGGGAAGTTTAATTATGTACACTCTGTATACACATACACACATGTTTGTGTGTACATATACAGATCGGTTCTAGGCTAGCAGTCGAATGCGTGCAAGACAGTTTGGCCATTTCCTGTCAATATGGATACTTAGTACATTCTCAACTTATCCCAATGTATAAGAGGCTTAATATTATGTTTATATGACTACTCCTTTAAAACGTCTGAGCATAGAAAAAGTTAAAAAAAAAAAAAAAAAAAAAAAAAATGTATGTACACAAATTTATTAAAATGTATATCCTGTAAAACAGAAATAACAGATTGCATTTTAAAATTAATTGGTATTTTTTTAATGACATATGCTGCTAATCAGTTCATTTTAAATAACAAAATATACAAAGAAGTATTTCTTAGACACTAACCAAAGTTTATAACAATGATTACTCCTACACATGAAAAGGCGGTAAGATGATAATACATTTTCTCAAAAAATATTTCTATTTTTTCAAAAATCCTTTTTGTTGACATAAGGACTAGGCAATGTTCAAAATGTTATATCCCGATATATAGTCAGCTTTATACAATGATATATCAATATTAGAAATTGCACTTTGATAATTCCTAAAGCTTGTTTTAAGCTTTATTACATTATATCATAATCTATGTCTAAAATAAAATCATTTTAGAAAATTGTTTTTCAAAAGTACTATTCTTCAATAGAAATTGTTCGAAAAATAATTTAAAATTATTCATGGTGAAGTGTTTTAAAAAAGCAAGAAATATTAAGAAATCAAACAAATTTCATTCTATGTGCACTTAAGTAATAATTTGGAAGAAATTACTTAATAATTTAATATAATTTTTATTTTGTTTCAAAAATACAAGTTTGCTCTGTATTTTGAAGCAGTAATAAAATTTTATATATAGTAATTAGGTCTAATTATTTTTTTCTGTTTCTTACTAGCCAAATTATCATATGTCTGCTTTTGCCCGCAGTTGGAAAAACGATTTTGGGATGTAGATAAGTTGGGAATAACTTATATTGTGTATGCACTGTTACTCCCTCTTTGAAAAACGATTTTATGATGTAAATAAATCAGTGATCATGTTATATCGCATCGTGCAAGAGCTGTTACTCAGAGTCAGGCATGAGGAATTTTTAAGTTTTCTAATTTTATTTTTAAACAATAGAAGACAAAATAGTAAGCAGGACAGTACATTTTTCATTCTAATTAGTGAAAAATGAAGAGATGAAAAATTAAACCCCAAATTATCATGTAAATAATCTCTTTGGGTTGTTGAAGATCATTTTGCTGTAATTAATTGTTTAAATTTTTTTAAATATTACTATCAAAGTGCTATTGGTTAACCAGTACTGTTTTACCTTTAAAAAATCCCTAATATTGGAGTATTTTTACAAAGTTTAGGTACTTTATAATGAGTTTATGAAGAAGGATATAAATTGTAATAATAATTTAATACGTAACTCACAGACAGACACACACACACACACACACACACACAAAAAAAAAAAAAAAACGTTTTATGTACTCTCAAGGTATTTAAATATTTTCTTGAGAGGTACCTATTTTCTTGAATGTAGTGGTATATTATCTAGAATAATTGATTTCAGATTTCAAAACAAATAAATAAAATCTGTTTTAAATTTTCTGAAATTCATACAACATTATTTCAATCTGCTATCAAGAACAGGCTTTATATACATAAAATAGGCCAATATATATTTACTCTTTTCCTATTACACTTCTTGTTTGTTTTAATTTATGAGCAAGTTATTCGTCAAGCTTATGAAACTCCTAAAATTAACATTAAATCAAAAGTGTACAGGCTTTACTGTTATATGTATATGTACATACCAATTTATACTCATTTAATATTACAAAATTTCTTCATTTGTATTAATTTATTTCTGTAATTTTATAAAGAGACTTTTTAATAGCCATAATTGTTTTGATTGAAATAATTCATGAGATAAATCTCTTTTGAGTGTGAATATGAAATGATCGGTATTTTACACAAAAAAAAGTAACCATCCAGGAAAGTAAATAAATGGGGATTTTTAGAATGGTGATCTTTATAACCATATAAGATGGGTTTTAAAACATAATCTAAGTGTTTTGATCCAAGAATGTTTTTTAATATAATATTTCCAACTACAATATTAAAATACTTTTCAGGTATTTTTTTTATTTTACCAGAGCAAAATAACGTTCATACATAACTTCCCATTAAAAGAAGTATAAATATCTTCTGTAATGTTTTGTTTAAAGATTACTTCTATCTCTATGTATAAACGTGATACTGCAACAGCAAATGTGTATTGTGTGCATAAATATATATGTTGTGAGTGTCTACAAACAGAATATCAGTGGTTAGCATTAATAAAACATTTATACATTTGAAGTACATTAAGATGAATTGAAAAGTATGAAAAATTATTTTATATATCTTTTGGTTTTGACTCCTCATATTTCTGCTCCTTTGAAATCAGAGTTATTTCCAACAACAAAAACATTAATATGCTGTGAATTTTCACAGCATCGTTGGACTGTTCTTTGGTGAATTTGGGTAAGACAGGTATCATAAACAAATGCAGAAATTATTGAGATTGATAAAATTATCCTAAAGGTCATAATAGAAATAAATATTGAAGACTAGAAAATTTTAAAATATCAGCAAAACACAATCTGGGAAAAGCATGTGCTTGCTAACAAAATATAAACATTGAAATATCATGAACTGTGACGTCACAAGCAATTACGGAGCATTTTGAAGTCACATGGTTTTTTGTTAACTTTAAAATTAATTTTAAATACTATGGAACCATTTTTTTTACATTTACATTAACAATTCTGGAATTATTAGAAAAATATTAGGTTGTTCCATTCTCTCCATGTGCAAATTCATCATTCAGGAAACGAATGTTTATATATTGGAGAAGCTTTATCACACATGTTCTGTTATGTCCTCAGACAAGTCAGGATATCGGAAAGACAAGTTCACTTTAGAAATAGGCAGAGAAGCTTAAATCGATTTAGCTATATATATATATATATATATATATATATATGTGTTCATTCCATATTGTCTGATTATTTTGAATTAAAAAGCAGTACCTTAGCCCTGACAGCCTAGGAAATATAAAACTAGATGTATTTCAAGAGAGAATAATAGTAAATTAAAGGAAAAAATGACAAAGTACAAAAATATTTAGGTTTTGAGTATTTAATTAAGAAAACTTTACTACAGCATGTAGGACAACAAACGTAACTGCCATTATGGTAACATTTTTCTTCAAGAGACATGTGCAAAGAAAACTATTACTCTTGCACAGAAGAGTTTAGTTTCAACAAATCACAACTTGGTTATAACAAGTAATGTAAAATCACTACTATCAATATATTAAAAAAGTTAATACATATACAATGGCATTAAATCATAGCTACTGTTTACTGAAAAATTAATGTAAAATAATTACAATGGTTTTAAAATTTCCCAGTGTAACAATACATACAGATTTACACATATTAACAAATTTTGACAACCTTTTTTTCTTATTAAAATTTCAATTACACATTATAACAAAATGAAACTCCCAAAAATATATTAATCTAAAATTGTAGGAATTTGTATAAATGGCTTTTTAGTTTTATTACCTTAGCAACAAACATTTCACTGGACATCCCATTGATATCCAATCTTTTGGACATGATACAGACATTGTGGGCACTGATAGTATATCCAATGCAGCATGTGTTACTAGGGTTGTAATTGAGTGAAAATTATGTAAAGGGATAAACAAAATAATAATATTAAGTACAATAAAATTTTTTATACATCAATTATATGAAACATCTGCCTTTTTCCATACAACTAAATTCAATAAAAAATATATAAACTATTCAAAAGATCAAACAACACTAAATCATGTGTCCAGCACATGACAAACCATAAAATCAAACATATACATAAAAATGGCACTTGAATTAAATCAAACAAAATATTATTTCAAACTGTCAATTACAATAAAAAATATACTACTCATATTTTGTGTTTTAATGAGTAAATTCAACTTACACTAAAAGAAATAAACGTAAAGGGGAATTCCAGGCTTAATTTTTCTAGACAAACAGAAACCCAAATTAATTTGGAAAAAACTATGAAGTATATAAGCTTGTCCAAAGTCATACCTCACCAAAATACTTCCCTAACAGCACATAAATTCCTTTATGCATCCTGTCAATGTCCTCAATATTTAATTGACTTTCATACAGCATCAAGATACTGAAATGATGTCCAATAGAACTCATTTACTGTTAGAGTTCTACTTAATTACAAGACAATATTTAGCACATATTCTGTGAAATTAATTAAGAATGGTTTTTGCATTAGGTTGGCAGTTTCCAACCAAAAAGGTACTCTTCTCCATCGAAGTACCAAAATATGTTAGTAAAATATTAATTTTCATACCATAGAATAGAACAAAAGCCAGTTTTTATAAGTCTTTTTTAAAATAGCCACAAATTACATCTGTCTTATTTATCACAGTTTTAACATTCCCCAAGAAGTGTTTGACTAATAACAGCTAATGCTTTGACTTTGACATACCATAATAAGTGCAAATATATAAAAATGTTGTAATGTAAAAGCAAAAATCCAAAATGATCATTATTTGGAGCAAAACAATTATAATACTTTTAAATAAATCTTTTATTATTTAAAAAATGCCTATTATATGAGTTAAAAATAAAAGGTGGGGGGGGGTGGAGAAAAATTATTTTTGGGAAGGTTGGAAACCAGTACATTAATTATTTACATACTAATAGAAATTTGAGTTGGTTATAAATGGGCAATGATTTGATTTTTAAAGAACTCTAAAAACAAATGACATGAATCACTGAATCTTATTTATAAATGAGAAACTGACTTAAAAATAATCATTAATTTCAAAGTAACAAAACTTGCCTTTAATTTGGCAGTGTGAATACAATATGATCTGAAAATGTGGGCAGTAGTGATGGGTTTAATAAAAAGTGGCAATTTTAAATCAAACATTTACAAAACACTATTAAAAAAAGAAGCTACACATGTTAAATTAGCTTATAAAAAGGCTTAGAAGTAATAAACCAACAACTTTTAATACAATGATTTATTATATGTAATGCCAGAAACCAATGCAATTCAGTCAATTTTCTTATGTTTTCAGATTTTTGTAAATTTAACTGAAAGAAACAATATTTTTATGCATGAAAGAGTGTACTTGAGGTTCAAGAATTCATTTGGTACAAAAGAAATGTTTTCAATTCATACAGATTTAGCAGTTTCTAACAAACAGTAAGGATTAAATTATACATAAATGTACCACTGTGAGTTTTTAACTATTCAATAAAATGTTCAATATCTTTCCAGAATAAGAATTTATAGTAATATCTTTATAATGGAGAGTTAGAAACCATCCAGTCTCTATAAAAAGACATACAGACATGTGACAAACACATACACACATAAAAATTACAAAGTAACTTAATTTTAGGAAATTAAGAACTAGGTGATAAATTATTAAGGTTTCTTCTTCTACATCCTAATATATGGGAATTCAAATAAACTATTTTCTAATACTTTAATGTCTTAACTTTTAAAAATTCAAAAAATTTGAAAAATCATACCATATTTGTCACAGGCATGAAAAATGAATTTATGAAGGAACAATTTTTACAAAAATGCTTTAACAAAGTTAAATGCACCTTTATAGAATAATAGATGCAGAACAATTTTAATTTTATTTGTCTTTATATGTAACTTTCCTTTTATTTGTACCGAAATATCTGAAATCAAATGAAGTAAAATCTCTGAAGTTCTAGATATTTAAGAAAAGCAAAAGTCTTTAAAGACAAGGGATAGTTATAAGATTGAGAATCTACTGCATGAAAAGAATTTCTTTTATATGAAATATGAATACTGTATTTGAATGATTATATATTATAAAGAGTAAACAATTATGCTTCTACAAAAGTTAAAATATTTAATAGAGAAAAAAAAAGTTAAAATAAATAGGAGTATCTCTTATGGAGATTTTTCAGATATAACTTTTCTTATAACTTTAAAAAAAAAAGTAAATTATGAATAAAAACAAAAATACAATATCTTTACATTACATTACATATAATATTAAAAGAGACTTAACATCATTACAAGTTTAATTTCAACACTCCCCAATTGGTGAAACAAAAAAAAAAAAAAAAGTTACCAGAGAACACTAATTGCAAATTTTATGTCTAGTACTATCATGTGATAAAATGCCAACACCTTTTATAAATTATAACAGAAAACAAAACTAAAAAACTAGTGTAAGCTGCAGTTTAAACAGTATTCCTTTCAAATATTCCCAATTAAGAATTCATAGAAAACTATAGAATTCCTCCAATAAAACAATATTGAATAATAAATATTTGTTTTGTGACATTGATTAACTACATTTTATAATTATATAGATAAATTTAAAAGAACTAAAAATAAACAGTAATAAGAAAAGAGATTAATATAAAGCTTAAATGCAACAAAAAGAAAATAAAAATATAATGAAAGAAATATAACAATAGGTAGAAGGCTATACTAGTAAATAGTACTACAATGTAACTTTTATTACATATGAAAAAAAGTTTGCTGAGGTGAAAGTAGATTAAAAAAAAAAGGTAAAACAAAAACCCTATTCCAACTATTTTACAAAATTAATCAATTAAAATGAAACTTAACCAATAAACTCAATGATTTGGACTAGAAAATTCAACCCCTAATATTATTATACTTTAAAGAAAACAACAATAACAATATAAAATGCCAATTTTGGCATTGTATGGTCAAATAACAGTGAATGAGAATAAATAAGCAATTTCCACAGACAAAATATAAATATGTCTTAATGTTACAGGTAATATTGCACAATATTTGAAATGGCAAATGCTACAGTCAGTTAATAGTGATAGTTATAAAATATAAATATAACTGAGATCAAATGATATTTTATTATAGAAATACTTAAGTGATAAGTTATGGTTCTCTAACTAAATTCTGAGAGACATAACTGGGTAGAAAAGCACTGCATAAAACACATATATTACTTAAACTGCCAAATAAATAAACATTATAATTTAAACTTCACATTCCAAACAATGGGTACTTTTGAAAGGTGATATAAGACAACAGTTAAGTCAAGGATTATATCAAAAAAGAAATTCAAACTTTTTTTACACTTCTAGAGAAAAAAAATTACATATTAAGATTAATCTCAGCTTATATCACAAATTAAGTACAAGCAGAACATTCATTAGATGATGTAACATTTTATAAGTTTAATTTATATAGCAGAGCACAGTAAATATCTATTGAAATGCAATAAAAGTAGACTAGTATATAACTAGATCTTTCTATAAATATTCCTGAAATTTCTCTATTTTATAGAAAAATGTTTATTGGACAAATCTAGAATTCAAATTAATGGTAATATAAAAACAGATAAATAATATGATCAAATGTTATTTATATGAAAATTGATAATAATGAAAAATCTTTAAAACCTAGAATTTCGGAGCTGAAAAGCAGTCACAGAATGCAAGCAAATCATTAAATTTCTGAATAAAAAATGCCTATAAAAGCAAAAAAAATCTACATAAGCTTGTAATTAAAATATAATTAACTTTTTTATTTTAGAATAATGAAGAAAAAAGTGACAAATGAAACAGAAAATTCAAAATCTGTGAATTGAAGAAAAGAGATAACTTTAAACTTAAAATAAATTCTCTTGATAAAGTCATTTTTAAAAGTATAATGAACAATTTGAAATTTTATTGACTTCAAACATTTCCCTTTATTATGAATATTTTTGAAAAAACTAATTAAAAAATTCCAAAAAATAGATCCATTAGAAATAAAAGGGTTTTTTTAAACAAAACCATTCATAAGTATTTTATTATAATAAATAATTTATGCTTCAAATGCAGATTAAAATATTAATCAGACTATCTTCTTTAAATAAGAATGCAATATTTCATCAGCATATATTAATAAAAAATTTTGAAAATACAACAAAAAATTAATTTGAATAATATAATAAATATGATGAAATAATATGAAATGAAATTTTATTAAATGAAAGATTATTAAAAATTCAGTTCCACAGAGAAACAAATACAGAGATATTTATATCCCATCATATAACTTTACTGTAGATAATAATGTGTTGTGATCTCTATAGAAAGCTTATATTAGTACATACTTAATTTTGATTATTATAGAAACTTAGTAAAAATATAAAAGTCAACTAAACTTGCTTACATATAGTTGAAACTATAATAATATTGAAAAAGTACAGCTTAAAAAGTGTTTTAGGGAGCATGTACTGTTAACATTAAATTTCTGTTAGTTACTATGGAAATTTTTATAATATATATATATATATATATATATATATATATATATATATATATATATATATATATATATATATAATCAAATGATAGATGCTTATTTTATTTACTACTAAAGACACTTACAATATTCATTTAAAGCTATTTAAATTTGATAATAATAAAAGAATATTAAATGCCTTTTAAATGACTTATTTAAAATTCATTAAAAATAAATAAAAAGTATACACACAGTAAAAATAAATTGATTTGAAAGAAAAATAAATCATTTGACTAAACACTAATGTCATATATTAACTTAAATGACATTCAAGCAAAATTAATTGAAAAAATAATTGCAGGCAAATGAGCATTTTTTTAAACCTTACACATCTGAGACACAAGGAAGCAAAATAATGTTTAATATTCTTTTACTGAATGAAGATTACTTCTAAAGTGCATCTCATTATCTTAATCTTTCAAAGCATTGCTTTGTTGTAGATGCTACTGGCAACATTGCTCATTGTTCAACTGGTAGCCATTTAACAGACTTTTAGGTCCTATCAAAGAAATCAATTTTTTAAAATAATGTATATGTCTTTTCCAAATATGCACATTTTTTAAACTTATTTATCTGATCAAAATGTAGAGTGCTTATTCTAAAATATGAAAACATGAGTAAAGAAAACAAAATAATATACAGATTTGGTAGATAGGAGACAAAAAATAATATAACCAGCATGCTAGTTAAAAACTGGCACAAACAAATAATTTTCTTAGAAGTACTAAACTCTGTCATTGTTAGTAAGGCAAAATTCTACAACATTATAAAGTTTCATTCAAATAACAGATATCTGTTAAATTCGTGCATATGAACAACTTTTAAAAAATCTCAATGTAGACAAATAATTTTAAAACCATACTGAATTTATAATTGAAATAAATAATACCATTAGTATTTTTGAGATCACATACACTCTCACAATTTTAAAAGACTGCCTTTTGGAATGATTCAGCAATAAAATAAAATAAAATAAAAGTTGAAATTTCACAAAAAATTATAAAATAAAAATAAATAAATTAAACCACAGTCATAATTTATCCATAGTCAAATATTTATTGAAATATTTTATTTGTCTAACTATATTCATAAGAAACACACTTATTACTTTTCTTAGTCTATAGAAATAGGCAAAACAAACAATAATACCAGTCTTTTATTTTTACTGGACACACAAAAAAAGGAAAAATAAAAATTTATATGTGTTATTAGAATGTTTAAACATTGGCACAAACAGATGCTTCATTTCCATAGGAAGCAATAAATTATATTAACCTAATTCAGCAGAATAACATCAAAGTGAGTATTCACAGATAAATTCTTGTAACTTGTCAAAATATTAGTAACAACATTACCATAACAGCACAGATGTTTCATTGGGGACATTCAATTGACATCCAATATATCATATGAACATCAAAAGGACATTGTGGACATCAAATGGATGACCAATGGCACTTGTGTGCTGATAGGCTATATAACAATATAAACTTTCATAATGATAAATAAGAAATAAATGCCTGGTCATATTTACAATTTATGAGCAATCAAAAGTATATAATTTTTTAATGAATATTCAGAGACTAAACAATAAATGATGTTCTAAAATCATTAATTATAACTTTTTTCAGCTTTAATAAAATCCAAATCAATGATAAAAGATATAACATACAAAAAGTTAAAATGATAATTACAAACTTTCTGACAACAGTAAACATGGAGGAATTAAAAACATACACTAATGAAATGTCCTTCTGAATACCTAAAACTTGAAAATAGCACATAAGAGGTTATATATACCCTATCATTTATAATTAAAAAATCCACTAACCCTAAATAGGAAGTAATATCAAAAGACATTTATAATTATGGGATTTTTTTAGTGAAGTGATTAATACACTATTAAAATTTGTCCTTTAAATACTTATTGTTAATATTGAAAGATAAATACCTTGAATAGACTCCATCCTCTCTTTCAAATAAAGATCATGTTTTTATTTTTCATTATATCAAAACTGACTGGTTTATAATTTTAATATGCAAAATATCCCATAAAATCTTTAAATAGGGTAGAACAAAGCTAATTGGCCCAATTGTTGTATTTTTTAAATTTCCAGGCAGATTATGGTGTTATTACATAAATTGTCTAAATTTAAAAATAATACATCAGTATCAACATGAAGGAATTATGGATATATGAGTGGCACTTAAGTATACGTGTAAACTAAAAATATGATTACCTTAATATAATGACACTATTTTAATGTTAAGAAAGCTCAAAATTGCCATATAACCATACATTAAATTTAACCTTAAAATAGTGAAAATTTTTCATAAAGCCATAACACATATTATTAATAGTAATCAGTTTTCATGTTTACTTTTCTGGGTCAATAGTTCCTTTTTATTTGAACAATTAGTATTTCTTTTTATAATATATTTGCTACATTGATGTTAGTTAGCCATAGGGGCACGCTGTCCCAGTTACAATATTTAAAAAACTTCCAGGCAGATGACAGTGTTAATTCAGCCAGGTATGTATAGTTCAAATTTCTCTTATATTAATGTTATTAAAGAAGCAGCATCTATTAACGAACCAGTGATTATTTGTAAATATTTGCTGACTAAATATTCTAATTTATAACTAATATTTTTATTTGTTTGTGGATTACAATTTCTAATTTGAAAAATAATATTTAGAAAAATAATTGTTTATAGATATTTATTACACAGCCTATTTGAAAAAATTTGTTTACAATAATTTTTTTTTATACTCACAAAAAATAAAAAATAATATGGGGTTAGCAGGTCCCCAATTCACACACAAGCTCATGAATTATGTGTTGCTGGAGAAACAAAAGTTTTTTTAAAATAAAATGATATTGAGGAGACAGTAAATTAAATTTCTAGCATAAAAATGATGAATTTTGTAGTTATAGTCTATTTTTTTTCCTTCAAATAATTTTACATTATAAAAATTTTGTGGTATTATGAAGGGCTGAATAAAAGAGATTTCAATTCACACTACTTTGTGTTTTCATTTGTATGAAAAAAAGAATATGATTCAACAAAACTATGCACATGTTTAACTATGCACAACTTTATTACCATAACAATGTAGGCCCCAAAATCAGGACAAATTGCCCAAGCTACTTGATGTTAGTATGAGCCTTTAAACTAATACTGATAGTTAATATATTTCAAATATTATTTATATTGCCTTCCAGGTACTTAAATAGTGATAACAAACTTAAAATAATGAAATCTGATTTTAAATTTTTTTTTTTATTTTTTTTTTAAAACATGGGCTAACCAGTCTACCCCATTCAATTGGAATCCTTATTTTATAAAACATCAAAAATAATTTTCCATCCTCATACCTTTATTTCTAGGTTTTATAGTAAATATTTGAAGTAAGAGTAGGTCTAATTTGATAGTTTTACATAGTTATTGAGAAAATAGAAAAAAAAAGATATGCTTAATAATATAGAAAGATATTTACAATTTATAAATAATAAAAAGGGCATTCTCTGTACAAATAAGATATGTTAGATTAAATAGATTTGCTTAGAAGCATAAAGAATTCCTTATACTAAGCAAATATAAAATACCACCTACAAATACAGTACCACATTTATAAGGATTAGGTTATTTCATAAAGTTGGATTTCTAGCAATGAGTGGCAATGAACATTCAGTATTAACATACTCATACTTAAAAAAAAAAAAAAAAAAATTAAATTTTCAAAAAGATGAAAAAAAATTATTTTTATCATTTTATAAAATATCAATAATAAAAACAAAGTTTTATAATAAATCTGTTATATTAATACCCAAAAACTTGAAACATCTTAATTTAATCTTAACATGATACTTTGATTTAAAAAAATAATAGGCAAAATGGCATATTGACAAAGCCACACTGGTTAGACCATCTAAATAATTCAAGGATGTGAAAAAAAGGTTTAATGACACATTTTGATTCAATTTTATCAAGAAATAAACACATTTCTTTCATATAAAAATGATATTTTCAATATATATATATATATATATATATATATATATATATATATATATATATATATATATATAATCAAGCATGTTATAGAATGATTATTTTAAACACATTTCATATATGAAAGCAGATTTATAAATCACTTATTTGTAATGATCTTTGCATCTGCATATTAGGTGGCTTGCCAAGCAGCTCTAGGCGACTAAGATGACAGTTACGACATAAGAGGTGACCATCTAATGGATAACATCGTTTGTCTGGTTCATCAGTTAATTGCAAACCACAGTCCTAAAAATTATGCATTTTGATTTAAAAACTATGAACTCACATGAAATTATGACAAGGAACAACATTGTAAAATAGTCTTAAAAAATTAACATCTAAATTATTTTACATACACTATAGAGTAATTCATAATTCAGTATTACTAAATTTATAACCAGAATTAGTATATACAGAATCAATGTTTATTATATATATATATATATATATATATATATATATATATATATATATACTGTGCAGTTTATCCCAACTATTGTGTAGTATACTGTGCAGTCTAATCTCAAGTTTTCTTTAAAGGTTATTTTAAAGCAAACAAAAGTCAAACCTAATCTAACAACCCCCTTCCCTAAACTACTACCAACTGCATTATAGTGACGTCTGTTTTAACAAATCTTGCATAGAGAAAATAATTTTCCAAGGAACTATGTCTATAAATACGCAAAAGTTCCAACATGTTAAAATGACAATCAATAGTTTTTAGTATTGTACAGCAAATACATTTCTTTCTTATCAATATATATATATATATATATATATATATATATATATATATATATATATATATATATATATATATTTTAAACCTTCATATCAGTTTTTTTCAGTAGTATTTACTATTTAGAATTTCAGTATACTTTGATAAGAACTTTTTTAATATGAGTGGGATTACTTCTATCTGAAACAAAGTTATTCCTTTTATGACAGGAATGGGATAAATGCTATTCTCAAGAAATGTTTATCTTTGAACTTGTTACAGGGCAGACTAAAAACAGGAGTTCTTTTGCCATTAAGTGAACAACACATTTCACACAGTAAAAGAGAGAGGCTGAAGAAAATTTTCAGTTTTAAGAGAAAATGTATTAATTGAATGTATCTAAGGATTTGAGCTTTCGGAAAACCATTTAAGTTCTATATCACTATAAGCTAAGTGTTGTTCTGTTAATAAAACATAAAATAATTTACACTTGAAACATCTCATTTGTGCTCTTTTACTTTCATTAAAACAATTTTACATTAGCAAATTAAGATAATATTAATCATATCATAAAAAATTAGTGACTTAAATTTAGCAATATAAATAAATTATTACAGTTAACTCTATAACAGTAAATAATTAATAAACAAAATATGTATAATGCTGAAATAAAATTTATGATTTTCATACATCAGGTGTTTTTATTAATTTGGGGCAAACCATCTGATTATATTTATAACTGTACAATATATTATATATTTAACATACTTTGAGAAACAAAAATATTGGATAAATTTACTAAGCCATAATTTATTTTAGAAACATTTACTGGATAAAAAGCAATTAAGCTTTACTTTTAATATACTATTAAATAATTACATCCTATTATTTAAAAAAACTATAAGAATTATGAAAACTTTTACAAGGATCATTCACCTTTAAAGAAAAAATATTTTGGAATCAAACAATCCTTGAAAACTGATTAATAATGTTAAATAAATTAAGTACAAAAGTACTAATAAATGTGTTTAAAAGTCTTACTAGTTTTTTTAAACAAATATTTTTTTATTTAAAACTTTTCCCTTTGGTATTTTAGTACTGGACACTAACCCCCTTCAACTTTAGCACTGGCCACCTCTCCTTCATTCTAACCAAGACAAATATACCAATAAAAAAGAATCATAAATAAGCCTGAACAATGGTATAAATTTACTATCAAACATACATTTTCTAGTTACTCTCTTGAGATGATTTACCCATATAGTAAAAGTTAATAAATGTTTCTATTATTATTGTAGGAGTACTTCCATAACAATAATTATATAATTTTTAGCATAGTTGTCACTATTCTAGTTTTTGGATTAATTAATAACATACCATTTTCTATATATATATATATATATATATACACATAGCAGTTTTGGATAACGTCCAAAATGCTGCTGCTTTAGAAATAAAGAAAATAAATACAGTCAAACTCTGATTTAGTGTGGTCTCAATATATTGCCAAATCTGTTATAATGTTACATATGTGAACAAATATTCCATAAACAGGCTTGCAACTGCTGAGGTGCTTTTAAAAAGGTGAGAAAAGTGACAAATAATACAGAATAAATGACTAAAAAGTGACTAAACATTGAAAAAAAAAATGTGATTTTTTTTCTCCTCTTGACTACAGATGCTATTATTAAGATTTTTCTATTTATTTTAACTAGAAATCAAATGATTCATACAAGACATGATTTTAGCGTCAATACAAAAAGGTTAAAAATTTTATTTAACACAACTCAACATTGCTTTCCATTCAAGGAAATCTATAAATTAGACTTGAAAACATACAACACATTAATTTTATAATCATAATTTTCGGCATACATTAATGATGTTTTGAAATATGTTCATAGCTAGATTAGAGTATCAAACAAAAATTGTGCAGTAAAAGAAAAAGAGAAATGTGTGCTTTGACGTAAGTTACTTTAATGTATTAAATGTACATTTCAGGAACTTCTTTATGACTTTTTAAAATCACTAAATTCTGGAAACCACATGACTAATTACATTTTAATAAGAAAAATAAGATTAGAGCATCCCGTTTTTGGTCTTTTATTAAAATATTTTGTTATTAATTCAGATTTTCTTTTTTCAACAACAGAAAGAACTGGAAACTAGATCAACCGATAATCCAGGCAGGGTCCGAAATAGGCCTATGGGGTGTAGGTACTTGGAAAGAGAGGTAGGTCTGAACAGCCGAGGGGTGATGTACTTGTAAGACATCATTGCATTTGCCAAGTTTTTCCCTCCCACCAGTAGCTGTCCAACCAACGATTCAATAACGTATTTACCCAAGGTCATCTGCCAATCTACGAGAGCCGCACATGCAAAATAATACAGAAGGTTTCTATTCGGTCATGTCGAGTGATTGTAGCGCTCGCGCTAAGAATGAAATACGGTTCAGTACATTGTCGGACCCCGTGATACACCATGAAAAAAGTGATTAAAAGTGACTATTTTCTTAAAAAAGTGACTAAAAGTGATCAATTGTAAAAAAAGTGACTAAAGGTGAGAAAAGTGACGGAATTGCAAGCCTGCATAAAGAACTTACAGTGTTATAAATCTATCAAATTGTCATAACCAAGCAAAATTTTATGGTCAAGAATAACAAATGTTAAATTCCCTGAACTTTATTCCTATTTCCTTTTTTTAATTCTCTTTTCTCCCTTTACTTTTTTTTGTCTCAATAGTTAATATAACTTTTCTTTTATGCTTCTTTCAATAGTATTTTTAAAAAAAAGACTTTTAAAATTCATTTTTCATTCAGTTGGAAAATCAAGTACATTATTTATCCCTCTGTATCAGTAAAATAGTAAATCGGGTAGAGATCTGAAAGTGCGGTTTCCAAGGGTTTTCTAAAAAGAAATGATATAATTTATAGTATTATCTTACCAACCAAGTAGAACAACCCAATGAAATATTTTATTAAATTTAAAATTTTGGTGCTTTGAAGGCATGAAATTGAAGGTTTTCAGTAATAAATTATGACTAATGCTAAAAAATAAAAGGATGATAAGAGATACTTTAACAAATTCTACATTGCAGAAAAAGTACTAAAAATCTATTAAGGAGAAAAAATTTATATGTTCCTGTCAGAAACTACGAAATAAATTAAAATTGTGTTAGACTAATAACATATATTTTAGTTAATGTAAACACTTAGTTTCTAACCATTTACAATGACTACATGCTTTATTTAAATTTTATCAAGAGCTGAAAAATCATAACTTTATTCACCACCAAAGTCATTACAGTACCAAATTGTTATCAGAACAATTGGTGGCACTATAATGGGATATGACTGTATATCCAACAAAATCATTTTCAATAATTAAGAACTTCACTGTCCAATATATGATAATGAAATTTTTAAAAGTAAAATGTATATTACCTCACAGACATAACAGTCTACATGAAAATCTTTGTCCATGGATACTACTCTAACAGTTTCATTTGTTCCCTGTAGGAAAAATTTATGTAAAATACATAATTACTTTGTATATATTATAATTTCAATATAACATAAATAAAAGAACTGAAAAAACTAACATAATATAGAGCTGATAAGTCTTAAAATGTTTTTGAAAAAGCAATAAGAATTATTAATATCATTCTTTCATACCAAATTTAAGTATCTTTTTCACATAGAGAATGTATTTATAAAATTACTGAAATTTTATATACAAGGGTTATTCAGAAAAAAGGCCATTTAATTATAATAAATGAAAAATACAATATTTATGAAAAAGCAATGCAGTTATAACATGAAGTTTCTCTACATGATTACCAACTTTAGAATTGCCATGTTATACTTATCAGCCATCAGTTCATTAAGGGAGGTCACTATATTCCCCAACATTTCAACCCGTCCAAAACATTTACCTTCCATTATGTTTAGAAAAATTTATTAACTCATAATATGATAAGTAGCAGATAACCTTTAAAACCAGCAATTATATGCCTTTAAGGCTGGTGGGATCTCACTCATGAGATGTTATAATATTGTCAGATTAGCAGATTTAGTATATACAAGCTTAGCACAGCATTTTTGTCGGTATTTCATATCTGTCTTGCTTGTATTAACTCCCTCATATATGGTATGAACATTAAATGAAAATGAGAGTAATGCCATTATAATTCAAATAAATAAAATATTTATTTTAATTCTGATATGTTGGCCATGACACTACAATATTTGTCTATTTGTTTACTGGATTGATACCATTTTGGATTATAGATTTTTGCATCTTTCTTACTCACTCAATCAAAAGGACATTAGGTAAATAATAAAATAGTTAATATATATTAAGTAAATATAAGATAATATAATTTTGCAAATTTATTTTGAACATTTCAGCAAACTATTTAATTATATGTCATTATAAAAAATGTCATGTAATATCCCATATTTTTTCCCAGCTACTGTTTGGGTAAGCTATCATCATCACTCCTAATTTCAAACATAATAATGGAAATGTTAGTTATACTTTATGAAAGTAAAAAATTTTAAAAATATATCTACACATTAAAATTTTATATATCAAGAACATTTGTAATGATGCTGCAGCTAACAAGCCAGGTATGCATGTTACTTTATTCTACTAGTTTATTACATATATTATATACAACTGTATTACATAAAAGAGAAGATTATAATTTCAAATTTATCAGTAAAACTATCCTGAATAGACACAAAAAATATTTGCATTAGATTTCTTTGAAGTTAAGAAAAACCTAAAGCATTTTGATTATAGATATAATAAAACAAATGCTGAAGTAATATGAACATATAAATAATAACCACTTCACATTTTGTTAGTACACTGAATTAGTCCTTTGAAAACAGATCTCCCTGATTTGCCTGTATACTGCATGGGCATCTTATCAAACCAAACCAGTTAATTAATTCCCCTTATTCTGCAATTTTCATTAGTTTTGAGGGTAAAAAAGAAAGCTTTAAATAAAAATGCTATTTTCCATGTACTGTAAATAAAAATTAGCATATATTAATTAACAGTTGCAAGAATTTTGACTCGCACCTTTTTAAACATATATTTGCTAGGTGTTGTTTTCTATTTCATTAACTTTTGGGGTATAAAAGCAAGCTTTAAATTAAAAAAAAGCTATTTTCTATGCACTACAAATAAAAATTAGCACACAATTCACAACTTGCAACAATTTTGACTGCCACTTTTAATGTACACAATAAATTTCAGCATAAAATTGTTTATCAAAAGAATAATTATTTTCATGTACAATTTGGCAGAAAAATAAAGAAATGTAAAGTGAATAATTTTAGTGATCCTTATATGAAAACTTTTATTTTAATGAAAAGTTAACTTGAAGTAGTAAGCACAATGATTTGCCTGATACTGTTTTATCGAGAGTGAGAGCATAAATGTTTTCCTCATTTACTAAAGTAGAACAGAAGATTATTTACATAATGGGATAGGTTAAAAAAATATTGATAATTTCAATAATTATCAGTCTCATTTTCTAAATGAAGCTCTGAATGAATACTTTTCTTATGATCTATGTTTAAAAATTATTAATACATTTCAGTTAATATTTACTAATGCATTTGATAGATGCATTAGTAAATATTAACTGCACCAAAAAGCTCAATTTTTGAAATGATTTTAAGGGTCTTTCATTTAGATAGAAATTTAATATAATGATCAAGGTTTCATTTAGTGTTGCCTATGATTATCTTTTACTTATTATTGCCTAATATTTTTATTTATAATTAACATAATTAACTTTGTTAATTATAATTGTAACTTTATACTTATACATAAAGATGATGCCTAAGTGAGTATACAATTTCAGCCCACTATGGAACAGTGATAATGTAAGATGTTTTATGGTACTCGCAATAAAAGTATAAGTGAATGGTTAAACTTTTTAGAGACAGTCACAGATTAAACCAGTGCATTTCTACCTAAATACAAATTTAATATCTGAATTAAGTGCAGTGATAGTAGATATAATGAACAAGTTTACACAAACAGTTGTGTAGTTTTATTTTTTTTCAGCCAAAAATATATGGATTTTTTTAACTAATTCGGGATGAACGGTGCAAATATGTATTAGTGCTAGGTGCTTTTCAGTGACTAACGCTGCATCGTTGCATTACGGTGAATCATATGTAGTGGGACGATCCCCGCACAGTTGCATCATGCTTTTGGAACAAAATATTTACTATCAGATGGCATTACTAATCCATGTTCCTTTCAAAAGATTGCTCTTGTACATTATTATTTCACTCTGTGAGATCAGAATGGGGTCTGTCAAGTGTCTGTGATTTACTGTATTTTCATGAATATAAACTAGTGCTAGCGGGTGAAAAGAGAAACACGTGGTAAAGAGCCTTTTAACTCATTTTGAAGTGGTTGTTTACGGTTTCAATTCTAATTTTAGGATGGGATTTTATGGGATATATTCTAGTATAGGTTTTACTTTTAGATTTATTTTTGTAGCCATGGCTAAAAGACTACGTTATCTTTCTGAGGAGGAAATATCAAAAGTTATGTATGATCCATCTATGGATCTTTCTGACGATGACATTGAAACAACTATAAATTATTTGAATTCTTTATAAAGTAGTTTTAAATCTTTTGACTCTGAATTAGAAGATGATAATAAAGTAGAATATTGGTTCCAATTTCAGCAAGTGAATGGAGTCTGATATAGAGGAACTTCTTAAAATTAATTTTACTTTGAAACTGGGACTTGATATGAAAAAAAAAAAAATTCAGTGCCCTTGCAGACTGGATTAAACTTTTTAAATTTGTTTTACAATGAAAACAAGATCCAAATTATTGAGGAAGAAACTAATTCCTATGCAAATAAATAATAAAAAAAAAATCTGTGAAATAGATATTAATGAATCAAGTACATTTACAGTCTGATCGTCAAAAAAATTTGATTATGTTATAAAATTGGAGAAATGAATGTCTGTTTGGGTATCATTATACTTATGTGTATTATAAGAAAACCATCCCTCAAGTCCTTTCCCAAGTTTTTTGCTGAAAGAGAGGGCAAAAAACTTAGAAGGAGATGTGTAGTTAGTTCAAAGCACAATAAAAGACATGACACTGCCTATGAATGTATAATGTTCAATGTTGGTCTTTGCACTGATACATGCTTTGACATTTTTCATACGGCTTTGAAATATTAATTATTACAATATTCTTCAAGTATTTTATGATGTTAAGTGTTAATATTTTTAATGTCTTTTTATATTTTGTATCCACATTTAGTGTTTAATTTAGGTACTTTTAGTTATAGTAAAATACAGTATATCTATATTTTTATTGTTAAATAAAAATTATTTTAATTAAACTTTTTGTTATGATTGAAATTATGATACCTTTAATCACATATTTAAAAATGGTTTGATTTTTAAGTAAAGTGTACATTTTATCCATTATTATTTAATGTGTACTTTCTGAAATTGAGTACTAGACTTAGCGGGAGAAAATGCCCTGGCCTGTAAACACAGTTCGTGTGTAACAGTTTGAGTCCCGAGGGGGGCACTACCTTCTGCGGGTGCTGTCCCAAACGGGTTAATTGGCATAATTTTGTAAATTCTGACTAAAATTACTATGGCATAATGCTGACAGATTCTATTTTGCTCATTTTAAGAATATATAATAAATACTCCACAGTAAATACAACTATTATTCCTGGCTAGTCATGTGATATGCTTATTATTCTCCCATCATTCCTTTGTTAGTGAGATACAAACATCAGGCATACACTCCCCAAATAGCTCATATTAGGGGACAGTATCTTATTCCTGTATTATAGTATCTAGAAACTATTTATACCCTTAAGAAACATACTGCATAATTAATAATAATTTTTATTTTAAATGACTATTTTATTTAATATAGTAGTTTATCAAATTTTTCTGTAACAGTCAGGCATAAAATGTATTTATATGAACAGAGATAAAACTATAAAAAAAAAATCACCATATAAACTAATACGATTTTGCTACAGACTGTTATTTTTTTCTATATATTAAAATGGTAGCATTAATATGTTTTGGTCTGTAGAATTACAATCTGTTTTTTTGAATCCTGAGGGCTCATTAGACTGCAACCTATTGCTTAAAGTTAATTTTGAATAGCTATATAAATTTATACCAACAGTGAGAAAAAAAAATCAACTATAGTATTAAAAGGAATATTACTGCCTATTTGACAACATTGACATAAAATAATATAAATTGTTATGAATGTTAACAGCTGTAATTCAACTCCACAACATTAATATATGAATTTTAATAATAATAATTAATATTAATACCACTGCTTCTTTTACCACTACGCTTTTTAAGATATATATTTCCCACTGCAAACTTTTATATCAATAGATTGAATAAAGAATGCAAAAAGAAAAACATACAAAGTGAACATTTATTACAGATATTATTACCTCAACTGGAGTAATAGCTTTGCCACACATGGAACATTTAGGGGCATATATCCTGAAAATATTTTACCAAAAATTAAAAAACAATTACACAATAAATGAATGATTAATTATACATTTCTTTGTACTATATAAATAAGTATACCAATTAACAAGATAACTTTCCTAATTTCACATTTCTACTGCAGATATAGGATGTCACTGGATTATTGATTAGATATTATGAACATTTGTGATGTTAGAAGTCTAATATTTATAATTAGTGATGTATTGATTTTTCACATTTTCAATTAAAGAAAATTGCTAAATTTTGATAAGTATAAGCAAATATTAAGAAAATAAATACTCTTGTTTATATTCTTACTAATTTACTTTTCTAAAGCAAACTATATTGCTGAAAATGACTGGAAACTTAATATTGTATAATTTCTGTCACATATCTGGAAAAATTCTTGATAAATTATTTTGAAATTTCAAGAGTATAAAAAGCATGCCCTCATCCATGTCAGTGAAGTTTTTATCCTTAATTTCAGACATTTTGTCAAATATCTAGAAAATTCTTGGTGAATTTACACTGAAATTTCAAAGATATGGAGAGAATGTTAAACATTATTTCAAAGAAATTTTTGTCATGAAAGCAAATAGGGGACCAGAAACAAATCTTACAGAAAAGCGATGCTTGAGATCACTCTGTGAAAAAGAAGGTTTGAAATACATTATACTATTACCATATGATTATGAAACAACATATACATACATGTGGATATAGAGGTTTCTTAAAAGAAAAAAAAAATGGAATCAAAATTTTTTCGAACATATATATTTGTTTACAACATATAAGGCTTTAAACCAAATGTAATGCAGTATCATTTACAGGGAACTACAGTAGAAAGAACAACCTGTAATAAGAATATAAAAATATTTAATAGTAGCTAAGCATTTTTACTAAATTTTTTAACTGTAAGTGCATAAATGAAATAGTTTTTGTAGTTGCATACTTGAATAGTCAAATATGTTAGAAATTACATAAAAATTTCAGCATATTATCTTTAAAAATCTCAAGAATTATTTGATATTTTTATTTTAGTTATCTCACAACTCTATGAATGTTTTGCAGAGATTTTGTATCATACATATTATACCACTCTGCAGCAACTGAACTATTACAACAATAGTATCATGAATACTGACACAATTATAAAAGAAAAATATATTTCTGCTTAAAATTGTTTAATTTATCACAATAAAACATAAAAATTTTAAAAGTTAACTTTTAATGCCCTATAGGCAGCTGGCTGTTCTTCACAAACCATAGGGCAAGATAGACTTTTTGTGATGGTTAGTGTATATATGTGGCAACAGTTAGCCTGAATATTGAAGTGAAACTTTCAGGCAGTCTAAAAATTAGGAGACTTTCAAGAGGGTACTGAAAAAGTGTTCAAATAAATACTGATATCTTTGACAATCTCTAAGATATTCAACTGAAATGTTCCTACAACTTGTTCTACAATGCTATACTATCAAATTATATAAATATAAAAATTAATTCCACATGCACAGTAAAAAAAAAATAGTAAAAATGCTCTTAGATTGTTAAATATTTAATTTTGTAATATTCTGATTCCAGAGTATCATCTAATGTAGACTGTCAAATTTTCAGAAAATAATATAGCATTAGGTTAAAAATCCTGTATGCAATTTATATATATATACACACACACACACATACATACTCACGCACACGCACACGCACACGCACACACACACACACACACACACACACACACACACACACACACACACACACACACACACACATATAAAATTTTGACTTTTTGAAAAAATCTTATCTGTATGAATATACTTGCAATTTTTATATAAATTGCCACAAATAATTAAAATTAACTTCATAATCATATACTAGAGATACAACTTATTTCAAGCCTTTTTTTAACAGTCTGAACATAAACAATGTTTTCCTTAATATTTGTTTCTGATCTCCTGTTTGCCTTTGGGACAAAACATTGGCTGAAATATATGATGTTGCATGCTCTTTATACCCTGAATTACAGGATAATATATCAAGAATTTTCTAATATTCTACAAAACTTTTAAAATTGAAAACAATCAATCATTTTTAGCAATATAGTTTATAATAAAAAGAAATATATTATAAAATTCTCCAAGTCACGAAACAACTCAATCACAGCAATTAGTCTTATTTTAAAATATTAGATATATTCTAAACTTAAAGCTGTTGTCATACAAAATTTAATTTTGAGATTGTCTGAAGATTAAAGTTTTAAAGATACATTGACCTTTTATTTATTAAATAAATTTCCTCTTTACTTACTCTATAACTACAAAGTACAGATATGAATATATACCATAAATAAAATTACAGGAAATGAGCACAGAAAATACATCAAGAAAATAAACTTTACATCAAAATTATTTTAAAAATAATGTAATAGTATTGTTAGAAACTACTTACGTATGATAATCATCTACACAATATATCTTATTATCCATATCAACAGTAAATCTAACACCATCTAGACATTCATTGCAAACACAACATCTGAAACAACCAGGATGATATGAACGTCCCATTGCTTGTAGGATCTGACAATGTAAATATTTACAATGAGTTAATGAAAAGAAAACAACTGATATTTTTATTAGGCAATTTCTGTACAATTAATTAAAGTAGAAGGTTATTTATCTACATAACTCTGCAGAAGTTTATATTTTTTCTATTTAAAAATGCAAAAATTATTTGGAGCATTATCAGCTTGATTATAATGAATCTACTTTCAAACAGTTCTTTTCGAAATTTAGAAAGTTTCTACTTAATCTAAAGATTTTTAAACAATTATAAAATGATTTTATTAATAATTATAGGTACCATTATAAAATTTTATGATGGTGTAATAAAGCACCACAATGATTCACAATAGTCACAAAACTTAGATAGGTTTATTTGCATCTTTATAGTATAATTTAATGTCAAATGCAAAATAAATAAATAAAATGAATAAATACTAGAATACTTATATTTATTAAACATTTAATTACAAATCATACTTTTTAAATCTGAAAATCTAGTACAATTACTTAAACTGTACTGTCAACAGAATTTTGATTACATACATAAATAAGTTACATATAAGTGGGATGAAATTTTGAAGAATTTCAATTCTTGAAATATTTAAGGTTATGAGGTTTTAGAATTTTCAGAATGAATCTGTCATTATTTAACACTTTTTTACATTTAACTGATAAAGATAAGGCTTGCAGTGCTATAAATGATAATATAAATGATAATTTTTTTAGAGGATGTCTAATATTTACCATTTCCATTATTAAATGCCCACATACAGCACATTTTTCTGCAGTTTGTTGAAATCCTGAATACTAAAAACAAAGAGTATTACATTTCAGCAAAACTTTTGTAGTTAATTAAACTTAACATATAATACTAAAATTAAAAATGAAATGATAATACTGTTTCATTACCCAAATGTCAAGAAAAAATAATTATAAAGTAGAAAACCCATATTAATGAATTATGATAAATAATACTACATAAAACTTAATATAAGTATAGTGATATGATATACCCCTGTTAAAAATATTTTCCATAAGATCAGTCAACTTAATTTTATAAAGATAGCAATAACAAAAAACTTTTCGAATTCACTAAACATTTGGCTTAAAGAGACACTGCATTTTATTTAGGAATTAAGGTATAAAAATGACAAAAAAAAAAAATAAATAAATAAAACTGATTTTACTTGAAATGCTATAACAATATGCTTAATTTATCAAAAACTGTTTAACATGCAGGAACTTTATTTATAACAGATAAAAATAATTTTTTAGCAGGTATTATAAGATAGAAATTTGTGTTAATGTGACTTTTCTAATAATCTAAAATTTACTGGTTTAAATATGAATATAAAAGGTAACATCTAGCTTAATTGTTCTTTCAAGCAAAATTTCAAAATTAAAACTCCAGATAGAAAATGCTTTTAATTTCAGAAAAAAAATATTTATGAAGTTGAAAGCTTTAAATATTATTAAAAAAAGTCTTGTTTGAATATATTTCAGAAATAAGCAAGAATTAGTTCTGTTAAATAAACTACTAACATTACAAACAAAATACTGAAAATTTAATTTAAATTACTAGTGTTTATATCAAAATGTTTGATTAGAGTACATTTCTGAAAGCCTTAAAATCTAAATTTAACTGAAATTATATAAAATTAGAATAAGAGGTAGTTGCTTAATCTAAACATTTTAAAGACAAACCAATAAATAAGATAAAAGAATTTAGCATGAAAATGAAAACCTGGTACATTTAATGATGACTTTTACAAATTACTAATTGTATAAATATATAATCAAACAGAATCATACATTTCTTATTCTAATTGCATAAATATATATTCAGACAGAAAAAATAGAAACAAATTGTAACACTAAGTCAAGCATAGTTTGAAATCAATACTTAAAACTAGAAAAATACAATAATTAAAATACCAATCTAAATTAAAATAAATTTACAGCTCAAAATAAAATTACATGTTCTAAAGTATGTTTTAACTATAGCACTTAAAAAGTGTCACATGCATTTATAGTTACATTAACTTTTAACTGTTGATGATCTCTGTCCTATACAAGCAATGCATAAGACATTTTTCTGTTTGCACATACAATATATGTTTATAGACTTTATGTAAGTGATCTAAAAAATATGTGCATATATTTTCATTTATATTTTAGTAAGAAAATATAAAAATATTTAATCAAAACTTACTAAATAATCCTCCTCACAGTAAACTTTGCCATAAACATTATAAAATGCTTTTCCCCTCAAAGCTCGACCTATATGAGGAATTGATTTTTTATAATAAATATTATAAGTAACTGAAACCTCAGAATTTTACTTAAATAATATAATTACCACAAGAGCAGCAAATGAAGCAATTTGTATGGTATAAATTTCCCATAGCTTGACAAGCTTGACCAGCACCAGAAACTTTCTCACCACAAGTATGACATATACCTGAAATAAAATAATTGTTAATAAAAATATCTTATTTAACTAGTAAAAACTTCATAAACTAAATTATAATAAACAAATTTAACAATACACATAAAAGCTATTCCTAATTTTAAAGATTTATAACAATAACAACATATTGAATACATAAATAACAATGTATATACCTGAAATAAAATAATGTAAAAATTTTAAATATTAATTATATTTTTCACAAAGTAAATTATAAATTAGACAAAGTAAACAGAATAAATAAAAATTAAAGAAACTTTTCATAGCTTTTATTGTCTTTAGAGTACTTTTGTACAGGATTCTCGGGTATTTAAAACTTGTAAGGCCAAGCCTGCAATAGACTTCCAAGAACTTCTCAGAAATTGACATTGAAATACACAAATTTAAAGTATAGTCTTAAAAAATAGAAAAAAAAATTGTATTAAAAATATGGCATAAGCTACTGCTCACTAAAATTTTATGCATTGTGATGTTTACTAATGTGATTAAACCATTATGACTAGTACAGAAAGAAGCAAAATCGTTTTTAAAATTTATTTTTTACTATGCAGCTAAACTTAAATATTTTTGATCAGTCTCATATTTAAAGTTGAAATAATATACTGAACACATAACAAGGAAATACTTAAATTTTGATGCAGAAGTTATTGTTTTTTTTCAATCAAAATTAAATTATTTTCATGAATAAATTTATATATTACTAAAGTTCTTTTCAAAATGTAATAAATTTTATTATTCAGTAAAGCTATCAGAAGTCATATAAAAAATGAACTTTTTATTATTTGTTAACATTTATATTGCAGCATTATAATAAAAGAATTAAATATTGTTTCATGTGGTAAGGATTTTCAGACAGATTTAAAATAAACATAACAATATTTACTTTCATTTTAATTCTAATAACCATTAACACATAAAACAGATAACGTGGAATAAGAAATATTTTATTTACTTATTAGTTTATAAGTTCTGTACAATCACAAACACTTCTAATAGACAACAACGTTCATCACAATGTCGTGACCTTTCTTTCTGTTTTAAATATTAAAACGATTACATTTCATAGTTTTTAATAAACGAAGTTTCTAATGTATGAAATTAATAAAACACAAGATATACAGTTGTGCATCAATCATCACACAGAAATATTAAACACAATATTTCTGTACCACACCATCCAAGAACTATTATGCACACAGCTGATAAAGTTTATTATATACACCAAACAAACTTTTAAATTTATACAAACCTCTATAAACGTTCATCATAAATCATAGAAGCTTTCACATACTTCGTTAACATTACTATACAAAAACTCTTTTCGAAATTTTCCCCAAACGACATAAAAGCACAACTTTCCTATGCATAATCCACCACAAGATTTTACCCAATTACAATTTTATTCTTTTCACTAACTTTCAAACACCGAATTTGAAATCAACAACAACAAAACTACACAGCACTTAATTTATTGCATTTACCGACCTCTTTTAAAAGTCTTATGGCGATTCTTGATGAAAAATGCAAGAAATTAATAAACAAAGTAATCAAATATTATACCGCGAATCACCATAAAATATACATAAATTACAAGCAGAATATTCACCGAGGCAAAGTTTGGATTAACTATGCTAATGTGAAACATTATTTTGCTTGCAAAGCACTCCAAGCACTAAATGTAAAAAAATTTAAATATTCATGTGTCCGCTAGGTTAGAAATTAATAGTACCGCGACACCCAAACACACGCGAATGAAAAGAGGAAAAAAAATACTGAAAATAAAGAAAATCTCTTGTAATAGATACCTTCCTATCCTAAGAAAATCAAACTGCGAAATGCACAATTTGTTCCAACCTCGGTTGCAAGAGAGATTTCAATAAAATACGTGCCTGTTGCTCTCCATATTAAAAATCCCCTTTTGTACTCGAAATTTGGGAAGAGCTGTACGAAAATCTAATCGGATCAAGTCCAGACGTAATCAACTTACTTTCCATTCTCATTGTCATGTGCAACAGATCCAATCGGTATGTCTTCCCCAAACTATCAGCATCCGATCACATGGGATCGTAATGATAATATTTGAGCACAGGGTGGAGCACTGTAAATACGAGAGAGACCGCACAGAGTAAAACTATTTTTAGAGTCGAGTAGGGACTGCAAGAGAGGCCGGAACTATGTATAACTGGCATCGTAATTTCTCTTAAAAAATGGCGAAAACACAACTAAAAAAATTGTTCATTTACAACCCATGAAAAAAGTACACAACTACCAATCCAAACCACAATATTATAATTATATAAAGACGTTTCATTTCTGACACTTTTACCCAGGTTTAATGTTTTTTTCAGTTAGTTATCTCACCACTGAGTAACAACGCATTAACTACTTCCCAGTCATAAACATCTTGGCGATACATATAATACAAAAATATGTAAAAATCAATACAGTAATGTGAGTTAAAAAATTCTTTTTAATTAAAAACGGGAAATTTTTATTTTGTGATTAAATAATAGGGATATGCAGTGAATAACCCTATATCCTAATTAAATAATTAAATATCCACTTTTCGTAATTCAAATCCCAATATATTTGGAGCATTTAAAATTGCAAGCAGACGAGCGATCTCCTATTATTCCTATATAATTAGAAAATAAAAATCTCAGCATGTACATACAGAACTACAAAACACAAAACAGTGAAAAAGGTAACTGAAACAATATTTGTCTTTCATTTTAAAGTTCATTTTACTTCAAAGTTTTTATTTCGCATTTTGTGGTAAAACGAACAAAACTGACTGGAGATTATCTGACAGTATAATCGTATGTTACGATTATGTACATTAGACTACAGATTTTAAGTAGGAAAAAAAAAAAAAAAAAAAAAAAAACCCGGATGTTTTTAAAATTCTCTCACCACTACCGTCTCCTGCACCAGGGCATTACATTCTAATAGGTAAAAAAAAAAAAAACTGTAAAATTTATACAACGGAAACGAAAAAATGTAATCAAGACTCAAATAACAATTATATTATTGATTCAGGTGTAAAGAATCATTTCTCTATTTGACATCTGTAAGATTTCAGATTCAACTTTTCACCCCACACTTAAAGAAAAGAGAAAAAATTTAAAAGAGACAATGTTTATTTAGCAATATATTTAAGTTCATCCATTTAAGATTTTACTTATTTATTATTAAATAAATAAAATCTTAGGAGGTTAATACATTGCACAATAAAATCTGTATTTTTTTTTATCGGGGTTTTAATCAAATTTAATTTTTAATCTAAAATGTATACTATTCATAAAACAAATTTGTTGAAATTATGTATTTATGTGTACACACATATATACATGTGTGTATATATATATACATATCTATGTATGTATGTATGTATGTATGTATGTTGTATATATATATACATATCTATGTATGTATGTATGTATGTATGTATGTATATATATATACACACACAATAAAACAGCTGACACATAAATTAGACAAATCCAAAAATATTATAACTAGTATTCGAGTAGTGCTCGTATGTCGGCGTCAAATAGTAATTGTTTCCCACAAGAGTGCAAATTTCTTTGCTTTGTTTACTTTTTATCACACTTGTTGTGGTCGCCAAATCATTTTAAGGGGGATCCAAGACCGCCTCATATGTGTATGTGTGTATGTATGTCTGTGTATATGTGTATATGTGTGTATGTATGTATGTATGTATGTGTGTGTATGTATGTGTATATATATATATATATATATATATATATATATATATATATATATATTATATGCATGTATATATACAATTATATATAGATAATGTTACTTTTACGGTTAATGTTTATATTTAAATTTATCACATTGACGGGTTAGTATTAATAATAACCTCTGAATGTCGTTAAATGTCATAAAAATATTTTTAGAAAAGTGTATACTTCACCTGAAAGAATGTTTTGCTCTTTCCATTGCACTTCTTACGTCCCGCCATTTGCTTCATTAATTTCTGTTAGCAAATTCGCAGCCATTGTATTGTCACATAGTGTTCTAAACATGCTGATATTGCCCTCTATAAAGTTGTAATTTATAACAGAATAATTTTTATCTGGTATAGTTAATTTTCAACACTTCCAATTCTTACATGATCGAAACTTCATATTTGTTGATTCTTTTGGTGATTTACCGGAAATCATCTATGAAAAAACTTATAAGGTTCGCGCCCGGGTAAGTTTGATTTTGTCAGTTACCAACAGATATACAATATCAACTGATTGTTTATTTTAGATATAGGCGTCTTTAATTTTCGAGAAGCTCAAGATTACTTCATATGTCTGACAGTTTCAACTGTGTTCAGTCTGTGACGAAGTGTCAATCTGAATTTAGTTTTGTTGCCAGTTTCTATGGTGCATGATTTTAAAAAGTTTCATAAATTTATTTTATCTGAAGCATAATGAATGTCGATTTAGGAGTAATAAAAACATTTTAGACGATTATTTAGGCAGGCTCAAATCGAAAAAGATCCTATTGTTTACAAGAGAAAAGTATCATTTTTGAATTTACAGAAATTAAATAAAGCAAAGAAAAAACTTTTGGCAAACCGGATAATAATCAACAATTACAAACATATGATTTTTTTGACAATGTTGAAAAACTTATTATTCCAGTTAGAAATAGAAGTTATCCGATTAAATATTAAACTTGTACGGAGAAGAATATTCAAATTACTCTTCATATTCATCTTGAAATCGGACAAGAAAATCGAAATAGAATGATGACAGAGGTTAAGACAAAATATGAGAATATTAAAACGAAAATGGTAACAATATATTTGAATCTTGGTTCCAAGAAAAGGTTTCGTTGACAAACCAGTAAAAGCAGTGAATTAAAATCAAGAGTCAAGTTATTTTTAATGAAATGGAATCTGAAGTGAATAGATTTTGTTTATGACCATTTGATGGAAATCATTCAATCAAACATGGATGTATGTGTTCATAATATTTGGCGCGTCATGCATCTTGCCAAGTGACAATGGCCGAGAATTATAGAAGAGGATTGTACATTGTGGAATGAAATCAAAATTGTTCATGGAAAGCCCACACTTTGTCAATCAGAAGATATATATATAAATATTCTTTTTCTCCGAAACCAAAATTGCTCATATAAAGACATGACACAGTTAATAACAAGGTTCAGATATCTCATTTGTGTGTGTATATATATATATATATATATATATATATATCAAAAATTATTGTTCTTCAAAATCCTCCCCAACTGTTTTTCTTAATCCAACTTTCCCAGCCACCCAAAATAAGTCAAGGATATGTTATCAAGGTATCATTTGGAAACTTGGATGACATTAAGACCACGAATCTATTTTACGCGCCCTAGCTGTCATTAATGAACTCGGCTGATCTTTGTTGAGATCGACTGAGCTACTGCGTTTCATCCTGGAACTATCACGGGCATGAAACACAGAGAGCAAAACCTCTTCCTGTTTTGATGGAAGAAATTAGTTCTTTTAAAACTGATTTAATAAATAAATAGTTATTTTGTAAAACAGTGAACAGTTTGCAAGAGTTTGTAGAAGAGGGATAAAAAAATCTTATTTTATGTATTAAATACATAATTCGTCCTATTTAAATAATGTTGCACATATCATTAACATAATAAATAGGATAATGAAAACTTAATCGTGTCGTGTTCATTAATAGCGGCTGGGGCACGGCAAATAGGTTTGTGGTCGTAATGTCCCCCAAGTTCCTAAACGATATTTCAGGAGGTGGCAGACACATCCAGAAGTATCTAAATATTTCAATATTCTAAGTATTTAAATTTTAATCATATGACAAGAAGTTCATTTCTCTCAAAAGCCAGAGAGAGGTGGGCCAGGTTGTCATGACGCGTACTTTCGCTCTAACGCCAGTACAGCACACTAGAATAGTTGGTTTGGAGTGCTACGGTCTACACGAGGACTGACGAGACCAGGACCTACAGTTTAAAGCCGATTCCGAACGGCTACGAACATCCATGCCACAGTGGGATTCGAACACAACAACCCCGGTATCGAAGGCCAGCACCCTAACCAATCGTCCATCGCTCGGTCACTAGATTAGTTGACTGGCTTTGGAGACGTTGGACCAAAAATATTAACGGATTACTTATGTATCCACGTAATAACAAATAATGCAAAAATATGACTTTCCTTATTTATATCACCACAATTTTTATCTAAAATAATACAAAAAATAAATTAAAAAAAACATCCAGGGTAACATTTACATCTACCATTACAAAATGGCATTACCACCGAGGATAAAAAAAATCATATTGGATTTTTTAAAAATTTAAATCAAGTTTTTGGATTTAAATCGATTTTTTTTTATTTTAAAATTTTTTACAAGTTAACCCTGCAAGTGAAATTATTTATGTTAGGATTAAATTTGTTATGATTAATAATTCAGTTTTCATTATCCTACTTATTTCCTTAATATGTGTAATATTATTTACATATGACAAATTATGTATTAAACGAATGAAATATTTTTATCTTATCCCTTCTCAACAAACTCTTACAAACTGTCCCCATTTTTTTCATTGTTTACAAACAATTTATTTATTAAATCTATTTTTAAAACACAGGTATTTAAATAAGCACAAAAACAAATATAAGTGAAAACATTATGGATTTAACTTGAACGGAATCTCTGATTTTGTCAGAAATTTCCCCTTACTAACGGAAGAACATATAAATCTTTTCCCTTCGGTTTTGGTTTGGAGCGTTACGGTCTACTTTTTGCAAGGGCTAATGAGACCGGTACCTACTGTTTAAAGCCGATTCCGAAAGCCTACGAACAACCCTGCTACTGTGGGATTCGAACCCATGAACTCCGTTACCGAAGATCAGCTCTAACCATTCTGCCATCGTTCCGACTTTTTCTTTTGCAAATGCTACGGTATGAGTTACTTTGCTTTCAAATGCTGCTGGTGGCGCTCTCTATCTACGTAATAAAAAAGCATGTTTAAAAAATTCACAAAATGTAACAAAAAGCATTATTGATTTAAATCATAAATTATATCATGGTGATATAAATCAACCAACTCTGATGCTATCTATCTAGTGCAGGGTTATCAAAGTGTGGCCCGCGAACAATTGCTTGGTTAAATATATTATTATTATTATTATACAATGTTTATAATACTTTTAAAGAGTTTTACAAACGCACACCAACTGCCTTTGTTATTCGGATATACTTTTGTGAAAAAAAATTCATACATCTCCCGTCGTAATTTGTAAGGAAATTTTGTTCAAAAATATCTAAAAACATAAGGATATTTTTTGTGTTGAATGTAAAATTTTTTATTTCGTATTAAAAAGTGCGTATGTTTAAAATACACTCATAGAAAAAAAAAAAAAAAAAAAAAAAAAAAAAAAAAAAAAAAAAAAAAAAAAAAAAAAACACGACGCACCAAGGAGTTACCCGAATGGGACAAAAATCGCATGCACAAAAAAAAAAAAAAAAAAAAAAAAAAAATGATTACAATTTTAAAAAGATCGGATGATTTATTTAAGGATAGAGCTTCACAAAGTGAAAAACTCGATACCGCGTTTGTCCACCTCTAGCCCTTATGCAAGAAGTTATTCGGCTTGGCATTGATTGATAGAGGTGGCGGATGTCCTCCTGAGGGATATCGTGCCAAATGCTGTACAACTGGCTCGTCAGATCGTCAAAATACCGAGCTGGTTTTAGAATCCCATAATATTCCAGCCCTGCTCAATAGGAGATACTCTGCTGGTCAAGGTAGCGTTCGGCAAGCACGAAGACCAGCAGTAGGAACACGTGCACGGGTCGGACTTTATCTTGCTAAAATGTAAGCCCATGATGGCGAGGCATGAAGGGTAAAGGCCCCTCTACACAATGGTCCACTGCAAGCCATTACCACCGTCTGGAGGGTGTATGGTTTATATCGTGGTTGATGGTGGCAGACGATGGCTTCGGAAGCGATTTTTCTCCAAAGACCACAGGCAGCCAGATGCGCAACTAAAGTGCGCAGTAGACCCTACGGACGAATCCACTAACTCGGCTCATTTAATGGCCCAGTGTGTGGAGGCAACACACGAATCATCGCTGAAGGTCGCCATCAGGAAGTGGGGAACAATTGGCCATAGTGTGGAGGCTATATAACAAAACGAGGCGTAGAACTTCGTCGACGTACCGCTGAGCTGTAAGTATACCACGGATGACAACCAAAGGGGTTCTACCATGAAATGAAATAGCATCACAGACCATCCCTCCTGATTGTCGGAAGACAGTGGGGTACGTATCCCACCGCTGTTCGGGGCGTCTCTAAACACGTCTTCGCTGGTCATCGGGGCTCAGTTCAAAGCCGGACTATTCTACTCCAGTCTGTGATATTCCAGTTCGAACACATTCCATCGAAATCTGAATGCACATCAATGAGTGTCCAATTTTCATTACATTATCTTGGTGCATTTATTTATTTTTTTTGTCTAAGAATGTATTTAATAGCCAACACCACTAACAACTAGCTGTATATGCTCAAATTAAAATTATTCGATAAAAGTAATATAAATATATAGTAATTAGGTATTTGATTAGTCTTACCCACTGTGACTGGAATATTATCACACAATGTGGACAAAACAAAAGTGCAAAATAATAATATACTAGGTTGTACTTATTTCAAAGAAATAAATATATAACTAGCTACAATTTTGTGTGTGTGTGCGTCCGTCCCCACAATGTGCGGCCCGCTAACCCACTCTTTTTTAAAAAATAATTAGAAAACTTGACCCATATACGAAAAAGGTTTGGTAATACCTAATCTACTAGCTGGTTCCCGAAATATGTAGCTAGTCCACCAGAAATACCTTCCCCCTTTCTCTCTCTATATATATACTAGACGACCCGACAGGCGTTGTCCTGTTTTAACGCTGTAAATCCAAAAATTGTAAAATGTTTTTAAATAAATTATAAATTGGACTGTTTTGATGTAAAAATAAGGAAAGAAAATTATTTTAAAAATACTTGACGTCACCACGAGTACAGTCATCACACACGTAATTAGATTAAATTTAAATTATCACATCGCCTGTACGGAGATTCGATCTTGGGACTTCTTATACTGAAGCCCGTTGAGCTGATCACTGAGCCACAGATACGTTGTCAGTGAAGGGTTTCAAGCGGCATTATAATAATCTCAATAAGCACGCAATTCTGGTTTTTAATTAAAAAAAATACATTTTCTATCGGATCAAATTGTGAACCTAAACATTATCGAATCAACTTAACCCTTAATTTGGCTAAGTCCGCTACAACGAACAATCAAATAAATAAAATCTTTATAATAAATATATATTTTATAGATAATATATAACATTAAATATATTATTATTAATAATTACTATTATTATTTAAATTATTATTATTATTGTTATTTATTTAAATATATTTTTAATCGATATTTGAAAAACATCATGTCAAATTAAGGGTTAATTACATACGCAAAATTTCATCAAAATCAGTCTAACCTTTAGGAGGAGTTCTATAACAAACACAGAACATTATACATAAAGATATATACATATACACACACATGCACAAATATGTGTGTATACACTATAAAATATACACTATATACTTAATTCAAGGAACCCTTTCTATTTTTTTTAATGAGACTAGAAATAGTTACTCAAAATATTGTGTAAGCCAGTGCTATAGGGAGGACTGGTAGGGTCCGGTTTATGCTAAAATAGGCACTGTTTATAGGATGCCTTTTAGACCACCTATGTCCAACCTAATTCTCTAAAAACACCAGTATATTTTTACAAATATGAAAGGGCCCGTAATCAAAATTTATACAGTGAGTAAATTAAAATTCAAAGATAGTAGCTCTTTGGATAAAATTTCAAGTCAAATATTTTTACAAGCAACTATAATTATATGACTTCATTATTTTATGTAATGTAATACATCATTTATAAAATGAAATTTTAGTGATAGCTATTTGCTTATAGAACCCTTAATTGCAGAGTAATTAATAATCAATCCATGCAAAGCTTGTCTTCCAATTCTATCCCCGATTTTTTTTAAATACTAACGTAATTTTAAGGAGTCACAATGAAGTTGATTTTTTAAATTCTCCTGCTATTATAATAAGATTTTCTGACAGTCAAATGTACATTAGCGATAAATGCAATTGACAAATTAAAATGTTTTTCAAACTTTAACAATTTTGCAGCAACACAGTTTTTTTTTAAATTTACAGACAAAATGCTTGATTGGAATATTATCATTTCTCCATCAACTCATAAATAACATTTTCTGTTGCAAAATATTTCAGTGCACTAAATACATTTTAACGCTTCATAAATAAATTCAAATAACTTGCTATTGGGCACTTAACTTGAGGTTTCACATTTTTAAAAATCTTATGATTAGAAAGGAGAAAAATATCAACTTTAAAAACTTATAACAGATGATGAGACTGCTAAATTTTCAGCATTTTAAAAATAAAACACTTACAATTAAAGCATATCAAACTTAGTAGCAAATTAATTACTGATATGCTCTTTGAGATTAAGAATAGAGTTATTTAAATTAAGAATAGAAGCAGCAGCTTTATAAAGTTGCAAGGAAAATATGAAATGGAACAAACATTCAAAACTACATCAAAAAAGACGATTAAGGCATAAAGAACATTTAAAATGAGTAATATTTACATGGTAATGTAATGATAAAAGTTGGCAGGCATATTTTTAAGACACCTTTAAATATGTAATAAAAATATATTTTATAGACTTATTAGAGTTTAGGACAGCATTCAATACTTATTAATATAAATCACATTTTTCTCACATTAAAATTCTTCTTACAGGAAAATAGAAAACATGGCAATTCATCAAAAACTTATAAATGTATAAATCCCACTAAGAAACCATTAAAAGAAGCTAAAGAGCTATGATGAATGATGCACAACTGAAATTAAAATTTTAACACTCAGTTGAATACTTCTGGGTTCACCCTCCCCCCTCCCAGAGTTTAAATTTAAACAAGTTTGAACACTGTTACTATGGACCAACACATTAATGTTTAAGATAGAAAAGAACAAAAAGCTCTAAATTTATAAAAAATTATAAATATTTGCAAAATATTTGGATCAAATATTTAAAATAATAAAAATATTAGAATAAAAAATTCTCTCTAGATTATAGGCACAATCACTATCAAACGAAGAAAAAAAATAAAAACCTGGTAGAATCCAAGCTTAGGGGGCCAGTTGACTCGTAGGTGACTTTTGCAAATGATCACCAAGAATATGTGACATTATGCTACGTTCAGTTTATAAACATGACTTTGTAGTGTATTATGAAATAACTGGTAGGAAATCTTACATAATTATTTATATTTAATAAAACCCAAATCTAATAATATTTCTACCAGATAGTTCTGTTCAACAATGATAATCAAGTTTCAATATGCATGCAGGTGCTCATCTGAGGCAAATATGACTGCATACATTTAATCATTATCTTTAAACATATTTTCTCTTCTAAATTAACTTAAATAGATGAATCTCATATGATTAAGTGAAACATGATCAAGTAAACATAGGTACCAATTAAGTTCATTTACATATTATATTTTAAACAAATCCCAACAAGGAGGAAATATTACAGAAGCTCAATGAAATTTAGTGAAAGATTTTGGAGGAGATCAGTTTGGGATAGAATTTGCAGGAGATGGTTAGAAAAATTTGAAGCAAGTGGTTCTGATCTTAATGATAAGCCACACTGAGAGGTCATCTTTGATAGATGACAATATTGTGAAAACAATGATTGAGCAAGAACCTTTTGTGATATTAGGCATTTCAGAAAAGCTCAATTCACCTCAATAGATTATTTTAAACTAGGAACTGACAATAAATATGCTAAATGGATGCCTTGAGTTGAGAAAAATTTGCATGATCAAGTCTCTTTATATTACTTTCTGTGCTTGCTCAAAACAAAAATGAACTGATTTAGGACCAAATGATAACTGGTGATGAACTATGATCCCAGATAAACTGCCTTTTTCCTTATAAACCAAACTTGAGCTTGAATAAAAGAATGGTGTATGTATGGTCAAATGTTCCAACTACTACCAGATTTTGAAACATATGAGGTATTTAAGTTTTTGAAACCTAATGAAAAGCTCAATTTTTAAAGATATGGCTAGCAAATGAATGATTTTAACAAATCAGTCCCAGAAAAGAGGTCAGTCATGTTCACAGACTTACCAACCACATAAAGTCCACATTCCTGCAATAACTAATCATACTCATCATTAATATAATGACCTCATACCATACTGATAAAAAAAACTATGAAAGGCATCCAAATTATGAAATATTCAATTTCTATGTATGGTTAATTTTGTATCATATCCAGGAAATCAAGACTAAAACAATGAAAAATATTCAATGAGAAGATAATACATAATGAAAATTTTACAAATAACATTAAACAAAACAGAGAAATGTTATTTAATGATGCAGATTTTGCTTGAATAAAATATTTGTTCAAAACATAGCTCCTGTTGATTTGCATATCAACAAGTTTTCAACTGTTCTATTTGTTATTCATGAATGAAAATGTGCAACTATTTTTATGGCATAGCTTAAAACTTGTTCACACTCTGCATAATTATGTAGAATTATTAAAATTAACAACACAAAATCTAAGAGTTACTTATATTTAAAACATCCAACACTGTTCTTGTCCAATCAAATGCCACTGAAATATTGACACATCCTTCTTCAAAATTTGTGATAGGGATTTCTTGTTGTAGAGTGTGAAATTCTGGTTGCAGTCTGATCCTTTTGATGTTATTAGGAATCCAAAAATGGTTTAAAAAAATCTGGTATTAGCAGGTTAAACCTGGAGAGCTAGCAGGTATGTGTTTAAGAGGCACATTATACTGCACCCTGATAGTTCCAGACTAAATGTTGCTTTGGTAACTCGTAAAAAAAAAAAAAAAAAAAAAGTTGAGTTAGGTTAGGAAATTCTGTTGCACAAACCATACTTCCAAGACCTATTATCCTGCAATTATCATTTGGTTCCCTCATTGCAAAATTTTTTGAAGGGAATCAAATTCATAATTGAAGATTTTTTAAGCATAACTTGGGTTCATCACCTCTATGGACAACTACATCACACTAGAAAAAGTTAAAAAATAACATAAGATATTATATTGTACAATCCATTTTAAGCTCATATATGTGTTTGCCTGTTCATCTAGAATCCTAAACTGTTCCACTGATCAAGATCAAATTTGGCTAAATTAATGTTTAGGACTTTGGGAAGGGAATGCAGCAAGAATTAAAGTTAAGGATAAATTAGTTTTTAAATTTAATTTTTTTACAATTTTTCCTTTTACCTCTTCCCCAAAACAGGTAGCCAATCATAATTGTTATGGAAATGTTTTTATATATTATTGTAGATGAAGTTTTATTTTTTTTGATAGATGATCCAGTTAAAATGATTAACGGCTACTGTGAACATTTTCTTTTGGATATGTATATTTTGTCTTTTTGTGTATCTGTTAAAGTCTTCAATAAAATATGTTTAGAATGTCAGTTTCTTCAGTTAATTTAATAATAGCTGTAGTTCATCAGAAAGATATTTTTTCCTTAATGTTGAGCTAGCCAAGTTTTTAGCTTATATATATTTTTTTAATGTAACAAACAGCAAAAGCTTTTTATTTCTAGGATTAACACCGAACTGTGATTTTAAACTTTTATTAGTAATGTTTTGTATATAAAACACTAATTATCATATTTTTTTATTATAATAAATGCATGGATTTTTTTTTATTTAATTCATATTATAACCAAAATTTAATTATATTATGAACAAGAAGTATGACAGCTGCAGTAGAGCTTTTTTAAATAACTTGATAGCATGCATACAAAATTTCATACCTATATATCTGCCTGGGCACCACCAAATAATAATGCTAGTAAGAATTATAAAGGTATGAAAAATTTATTTTTTTCTTTACTTCTAAAAAGGAAAAAAATTTCAGGTAGATCTAATAACATAATTTGCTAACATTTAAGTAATCCCATTAATTATATATATATATATATATATATATATATATATATATATATATATATCACAGTTAATATGATTACAGACTAAAACAATATAAATAAAACAGTACTTTGATAATTAAAGAAAAAGAAAACATCTCAAGTTAGCATAATTGCAATAGTTGTAAGAAATATGGCATTTAGAATTTGGCAACTATCACCAAGGATTAAGCACACCTAAGGCCAAATGCTACGTGGGAGGATAATTTTAATGTTATACTATTTTGCCACATTTTAACAATATCCTTATAATTTTACAAATAAATAATTTTTACTATAAATCTATTTCCATATAACTTCAGTCGGGTTGTGTGTAAGAAGTGACTTACTATAAATCTATTTGTTCACACTGCAGGAATTCATATATGAATTCTTTGACACTTCAAATTCTTGTCGCTGAATCCAACTTTCGAATTATTGCTCCTCTCATCTACAACATTTGATGTTATTTTGGTGACTAAGCATTATTTTTCCTCAGAAGGAATTTTAATTAAAATGGTAGCTCAGAGTTTTTATGTATACATAGGATTTTAAAAGAAAAAAATGGAAAGATAATTAGAAATTTGTTAAGGAGATTAAATACAAAATCTTTGCATTGAAACAAAATTATGTTGATTAAATACAATTAGCAAAATAATTATTTATACACTTAATTTTACAGATTTGTACTGTGCATATTAACATCTTTCTATGGGTTTTTTTTTTTTTTTCCATTTTCTTACAGACTGTTTGCATTATTCTTCAAAGAGAAATTTTTTAATTTGTGTTTTCTATTGAACATTTAATATTATTCTAGTTTAAAAGTGATTTATAAAAAGTGTTCATTGTATGTATTTATGTGTTTATTGAATACAGAAACTTATTGTATTTAATGTAGATAAAAAAAAAAATAAATTTTGTTGTTATAATTTGTAGATATTAATATAAATATTTTTACCTTTAAACTTAAATTAATACCTTTCAATAAATAAATTATTTAAACTTGAAAAAATAACACAGTAGTGTTTTCATAGGTGGAAATCATAACTATTCATATACATGAAGTATTTACTTATATGACAGATCCCCCCTTCCCATATCCTCTTCACTACCAGCTGTATAAAAATTGCATAAACTTCGTTTTTTTTCCTCTGATAAATGTGATCAAATACTTCAAAGTTTGCAAGTAAATATCTATTTTAGATGGCAGCATTATCACTTTAAAAGTATGTTATTAGAATATTAGAATTACAAAATATTTTTTTAAATATAATTTTTTAAATAGATGTGCTACGTACCCACATCCACATAAGTGGACCTATATGTATCCCTCTCAAATGCACAAAATGCAGGTTTAAATCTAATAAACTATTTTAACACAAATTTTAAGCAATTTTTAATTATAGGGCTTAAAAACCATTAAAAACAAATAAAATTTACTTACTTTTATAAGCAAGCTGATTCGAGCAAATTTCTTACGAATCGTTTCAGAATAACAAATATTCCACAAGAACTTCTGATTACTGCTGCCATTTATTGGTATCATTAAGAAGCTTAGACATCCACGCATGTGAACCTGAGTTGTTAACTACCATTTTTTTCCAAAAGGATTACTTTTGGGCAAAAGAGTCGAGGTCCACATATGTGGACCGAGGTAGTGAAGAGGTTACATTAATGAGTTTTTGCTATGTATAAGAGAAATACTTTGGTTATATGTTGCATACTTCCCAATTGCCTATTTTATGAAAATCATGCTTGAAAATGGACTTAATATTCTTCATGAAACGTAATTTTTTTAAACTGTTATTTAATACTTAATTAAAAAAAAAAATGTTATGCTTTAGAAAAATTTCTCATTTTTTTTAAACCTTTCTTTTTACTAATTGACCTTTATATTAATTCCCAACACTATAATAAATGACACTAACAAAAACAATGAATGCCATGAACAAAAAGTCACCACAGCGTGGCTGAGGGATAATATATAGGGGAAACCGGGGTAAAATGGTCCACTTTTGTGAATTTTGAGTATTTGCTCTCAAACTAATGATTTTTTTAATCTGAAAATATATATGCACATTACCTATATATTAGGCTTTATATTACACTAAGTCAAAACCAATTATTATAACTACTTTTTTTATTATAATTTTTTTAATAGCAAGTGACAAAGTGGACCATTTTACCCCGACCCCGGGGTAAAATGGATCGCAAAAAATTTCTACAGATAACTTAAATGTAGTACATTATTTAATAGTACAAAACATAAAATGTATTATGTTTATTTTCTATAGCTTCAATCTGTACACTTAAAGCATAATATTAGCAAATATTGAAGTTAATGAATGATACACCAAAAAGATTTGTGTGTTACTGAAAGTCTGCTATTTTCTTGAGAAGCAGTAGGATCTGGAAGACTTATCATTAATATCTTAAACATTTCCAAGCAATTCATCAACATTGTCAGGGAAAATGAACACATTTTGATTAGGTTTTTGCCATATAAATTTCACAAGAGCATAATCTTCCATCATTTTTTCCTGTTATTAAACCAACCAAATGAACCACTTTCTTTTTTGTCAAAAATTTAACCAAAACATACTTGCCAACTTTTAATTCATTATCAGAATTAGCATCATGCTGTGAATTGTTTTCTTTATCACTGTGTTGTGTATCATTATAAACAGACATATTTTCCAAATCACTCGAACTTTCTGATCCACATAAATTTTCTTTATTTGCTTTAAAATTCACAGTTTTATCATTTTTCTGCTTAGTTAAGACTAACATTTTTTCTAAATTCTTCTTATCTTTAACTAAAGAAGCATTTTTCTGTTTTAATTTTTTCTCTTCATTCTCTTTGACATTTTTTCAATCATTGTTTTCATTGGTGTATCAGTTAGAATTTTTGATGCACACTTCTTTCGTTTCTTTGTTGTCTTGTTCATGCTAGCTTTTGCCAAGGGGCGTAATTCAAAAGGTTATATTGTTTTCAACTGATGATTTTCACTTTGTACTGATTGTGATGTATTTGGTTGCTGATTACCTGTGCTTGGTTGACGATCAGCTGTACATGTTAATTCAAAATCTGGTGATGGTTGATCAGTCACACATGATGAGAGATATTGGATATCCTCAAAGACATTTTCATTGAATTGCCATATATCTGTTACTTTAAATCCTGCATGTTTTTTAAAGTATCACACATAAAATCAATTTCAGAAAGCATTACAGAAATAATAAAAAAAAAAAAACACAACCTGAAAAATGGATCATGGTCCATTTTACCCCAGGTTCTGGTGGTCCATTTTACCCCATGCGTAATTCTGACAAAAAGTGTCAGAAAAAAAGAACTAATCTTATATTAAATTGTTTTAGCTACATTAAATATAATAATACATCATCTTAGCTCTTTATTGTGAGAAGTTAAATCCTCCAAATCACAATTCTTAAATGAAGAGAAGAAGATATATTATGATGAAAATATTTACTTCTGACTACCACAAATCAACTTTCTAGAATAAAATGGCTAAATTGTCAGCTAAACACACAATTACACATTCATTTTCAAGACTGCAGTGCTGTCATCTATGTATCAAAGTATTAAACATTAAAATTAATAAATAAAGTAAATAATAGGGAATGGTCCATTTTACCCCGGTCTCCCCTAATCTAATCTTTATCAAAATAATATATGAATAGAAAACATATAAGCTTATAACTACATATAAGAACCAATAAATACTAACAACCTACATAACCAGATTTTGAATCTTTCCCTATAGATCAATTTTTACTTAGTAAGATATACATTTTAGGCTATAATTTTGATAAACCTCTTTGAATATTTTTTGTGAAAAAAAAATATGTACAATGAAACTTGCTTAAGAAATTTTATAAGAGGCCAAGAGCTGCTTAAGCTTTTAAAACTGCTTAAGCGGGAAAACTGGAAAAGTACATTAAGAAAAATATTTTATCTAGTATTAATACATATTTCCCCTCTAAATGTGTTTTCATAGATATATAGTGCTATTTTAAAATTAAGAACAAATTTAATATTTTTTGTTTAATTTATAATGTCTATTTTCAAAGCATCTAGATTTTAACCTCAACCAAGAATAATTTAATTATTTTCAACATTAAGGGAATGTCAGGTACAGATATAGACTGAAAGGAACTAGAAATAATATAATTATAAAAATTTACATTAATATATTTCTAAAAATTCCTGTTTGACTACTTTGCAACAGATTTATTAGTATAATTTAAAATTTTTATCCTTGTCTGGGATGGTTTGTAAAAAGAATCAAACTAACTTTGCTTATAAACGTTTGTATACTGCACTCTGCTTGTAACAAGCAGAGTGCCAGAATTACTTAATTTCTAAGAACTGTTATTATAACGATTGTTGAAGTGATATTTTTTTGCTATTCTCTGCAATCACTTAATATTCCTTTTGCATCTGTTTGGTAAAAATTTAATCAAACCTCAATGAAATGGAAATGAAGATTTGGAGTTAATAAAACTTCTTAAGCGGGGAAAATGTTTAAAAGTTAAACTTCTTAAACAAAAAACTTTAACAATTATAACAATATGAATAAAACTGAAACTAGAGAAAAAGAATGTCTTAAGCAGGGTAATGTCTTAAAAGGGAATTTCTTAAGCGGGTTTCACTGTGTATATATTTTTTCTGAGTAATTTTTCATACTTCCTAATACTAATATTTTAAAGTAAGTAAACTAATTAGTTCAACACAATAATTAAGTCTCATAATCTACTTCTTAAAACACTATGAACAATATAGTATAGTACACTGGTCTAATATCATTGTTATATATATATTATTTACTAACATTTAAGTTTATAAACAAAATATATAAAGATTTTTTATAATAGCTTTTAATAAATAATGCATATATACTACAATTTCTATTTACTTACCAAAATATTCACTTTCTGGAGGGTTATTTTCCATTTCATCCTCAATCTCTCGCATAAGAGCTTCTATTTTCTTTTCAGCCTCTGTTGGTCCCTTTTGGCGAGGTGGAGTAATGTTGTAAGGTAATAATGTTTTCGAATTGAGAGTATTTGGCTTGTAATCATCTTTGTAAATTCTGGTAGAGGGTGAAACAACTGATGACGAGTCAGCTTCTTTTGAATTAGTATGATCTGATTCTTCCTCAGACTCCTCCTCTTCTTCTATATTAGAGAATGAAACCTTTTTACGCTCCTTTGTTATTGACACACAAGTTAATTTCTCTGATACTTCTTCTACTTCACTTGCATTACCTGGATCAACTGAACTTGACATTTCTAAAACAGCATTTCCATAACTATGTACTGGTGTGCTATCAGACACATGGAATCCAAGAAATTGAGTAGCACTTGGCTTAGATGGAATAGTGGAATGTGATGTGGGAATGATACTATTACATAAATCTTGGTCAGATTTTTTACAATTTGTATTACTCTGCATCGTGTCATATGTTTGAGGTGTATTTTGAACTTCATGAAGGTTGGCATAAATTGGACTGTTAACTAAAGTACATGAAGCTGGAGTAAGAGAGCTTACATCATATTGCTCAGAACTCTTGTGATACAGATATGAGGATGCACATTGTGTTTCTGAAGGTTTGTTGACATTTTCAATATTTTGCATCTCTCTCACATTTTCATATACTGGTTCCCTTTCAATATCCTTGTGTTCAAGGTGCAAACTTTGCTCACTGTTTTGAGAATTCCCAGGAAGAAACTGTGAAGGCACGTTTCGAACATCTTTACATGTGGTGGGAGAGTAAGCTGGATCAAATTTTGGAAAGGTATTTTGCAAACAACATGGCACATTATCTTTTGCCACAATTTCTTTAGGCATTGGTAGAGTAAACGAATTGGCATTTTGACTGGGATCCCAAGGAAAATTTAAATTAGTATGTGAGTATTTGTTACTTTCTCCACAGCAGAAAGCAAAACTATTTTGTTGACTTGATGTCCCAGATCTAGGAATAATTCTTCCATATGTTGAAGATAAGCTAGAGTCATCTGATGATGTGGATGTCAAAGTCTGATGAATGTTGTATTTCGGTGGTATGTTAGAATAAACATTTTGAGTATCACTTCGAGATTCTGAATTTTCAGCCATACTTTAATTTTACAAGGAATGACACTAAATATATACGAAAGAAAATAACAGATTTTACTTCACAGAAGTATTTTAAACATCTCCCTACCTATTATACTGAAAACAACATATCTAAACAGATATAAGGAGTTTTAAATTTTTCAAATCACATCTGACAACCTTTAATCCACTTCGATTTCTATACCATCCGAAGAGAAACAAAAGTAGAGTTGCCAAATACTTGTATATAAAAGTAGCTGAATTATCAGGGAGTTAAAAAAATATCAGAAAGAAAACCGCACAGAATGTACCAAGCTTTTGAATGTGATAAAAACGAGATGGCGCTACGATATGTCTACCGAAAGGTTTCCAGAGGTTTACTTAGGTATAGAGAATGTGCTCATGACGTCAGATGCAGCAAAAATTGAGCTCAACTTCTTCGTTGGCAGAACATTTGAATTTCCTACGGATTGTGCTTGTTATTGGGGTTTTAATTTTGTCAATTATCTGAAAATTGTAACAAGCTGTGCGTATGACTGTACTAAACGTTTCAAAAAAGGCGAATATATTGAATTTTATTGCTTTCCTAAGGGCCGATCCCACCAAAGTCGTTTAACGGCTAACTACGATTAGCCACGATTAACCCTGGCGCCAACCAATGAGGGAACGCAATTCTCCATTTAAACCGAAATTAATCGCGCTTAGCGTTAAACGACTTTGGTGGGATCGGCCCTAAAGATCCTACATTGCGAATGCTTTGGGTAAAAGCTTTGAAAAGTCAAGACTGGACTCCAAGTTCTTCGAGAATTTTCAGAATGGTAATAAAACGTTAACCTTACTGTAATGTAATAGATTATATAAAATTATTATGCTCTAAGAATTTTTTTATTATTATTAAGTTTTTTTTCATATTTCTAATGTATTTTCTATGCTGTTTGGAGAAGGACCGTACCTATAAATGTAATTATTCTTTATCCTTAAAATGATCAGGTTTTGCATATTTTTTATTAGATTCTTATTTATGTAATAGCTTATTGGGCCTGTTAAAATAATCAAAGTAGTTATACTTTGATTATGATACTTAATAGTACTGTGTAAAGTGTAAATTAAAAAAATATATAATTTTGTAAGTGCTAAAAAAATTGATTTTGAATTACTTGGCCAGTTTCTGATGTTTCCTTCCCCTTCCCTAAATAAAATTTAGTTTTATTGTATACGTGATCCATATCGAAGCCCATAAGATGCAATGAAAAAAAGCAATGTTTTGCCAATTAAAAGTTGAGTTGTACTTGTATTTGTTTACAAACATGCACTTTCTTTATAAACACTTTCCTTTCCTTTCCTTATAACCCTCCATTTTTTTCAATTTCTAAGAAATGGAGAATAACGTTGAAAAACAAGGTATTAATTTTTTTAATAATGTTTATGCCAAAAATTGTACTTTGGATTTGAGTAAACCTAGGGCCGGTTTCACCAAAGTTGTTTAAAGGCTAACCGCGAGTAACCCATGGCGCCAATCAATGGTGGGGATTCTCCGTTTAAACAGAGATTAATCGCGGTTAGCGTTAAACAACTTTGGTGAGACCGGTCCCTAGTCCGTAAGCAGAACTAGGGATTTTACCGTATTTGGTTTAAGATAAACGTAGATTAATTTCAATAGAACAAACTTCCTGATGTATAATCTTAGATGCTCCCAATGATGAAACCTCGCTTAAATAATGCCGTTGTTCAAACAAAAGAGGTATGATACCATTTTGTTTTATTTCATAATCAATATATTTAATATAATTACATTGGATATTAAAGGTTATAATTAGAAATATACTCTGGGAACAGAGCCCGCTTTAAACACCAGAGGCCCTTCAAACTGAAAAGGTTTGGAGATCTAATATATGCAGTAATTAAAATATAAATAATAATAAATTATAAACGATTTTTTTTTCCAAAATGGAACAAAATTTACAGTAATAGATGACTTAATGTTTATTTTTTATACCATCACTGAAAAGTTTTTTAAATAAAAGAAACCAACTGATTAGATTCTAAAGTTCTGCTGTAGCCCATTATTACGCCAATGGATCTTTTCATGTAAATTTTGTGACCACTATGTAGAACTTAGCTCACATTATGGAAATTTTGTCACTATTTCATTCAAAAAGTTCCGATCAACTGCATGAATGATCATGCTAATATCCATGAATATTAAAGAATAGAAAAGTTTTCAAGGGTCATGCCAGTATATGCATGTAAGGGCATGACTCTTGAAAACTTTTCTGAAGGTCAGTGCGCTCTGAGGTTTTTACTATATTCTGATTTCGTTGTATTCTCAATTAATATCATTAATTTATATTATTACTGTTGGTTAATGTAATACACGTACACTCACATCATATATACATCAAGTCTATACACAATGGGAACTTGATCTGTCATTTACAATTTGATCGTTCGATTCATCTGGTCCCGAATTTATTTTTTCACCCGTTGATCGTTTCAGGATTCTTTGTTTTCTCGTATCTATTGTACAAACATTTTGATTTTGTCGCTCTATATTTTTTGAAGTATCTCTTTTTTAGAGTTTGGAAGTGGGGAAAGGAGTTTTTCTTGTTGATAAGAATATGTCAAAGTTGTATGGGCGACACAATGATTTCTGTATCTTTCCTAGACCACCCGGTGTATTTATTTTAAACGGTGATGATGGTCATTGTTTGTCGGAAATACTAGAAAAAATAACAATCATACAAGGTAGACCTATAGATACAACTAAACTGCCATTCCTTCATTTCTCTTGCTTTGTTTGCTTTCAAGAAGGGATATTATATTTGACGTATTGTTGTGATGTTTGACGCATTTGAGCATTTCTTTGTTGTTCACAGCTGTTTTGAATTGATTAGCAGTTTTAATTGAGTTAAGTCATCCATTTAGCAATAAAATCTCTGCTTTTATCTTTATGTTTGTTCCGATTTCTGTTCTTTTGTGTATTGTAGTAATTCATAAATATTTTACCTTTGAGAAACTTTTCCTATATTTAGTCCTGATTCTAGCTCGTTGTTATCTGCTTCTTTTTTATTTCTTTAGCATCGTAACTCTTGTCATTTGATCTCTCCACCCCCCTCTTTGTCTACTGATATTTTTTACATGGTTAAATTTTTGAATATACAATTTCTGAAATAAAATCTATCATATTTTAGTTTCTTTTCTTATGTGGCCAATTTGTGTACTAATTGTGATGAGGTGAAATCGCCTCACCACACTAATGTTTTTATTTCACTCTCATATTTACTGTTTTGAATATTTTTGCACCGTTGCTCAGCTCATTTTCCCTTATTTTCTTTACGTTTATATTAATAATTATAATTCTTCGGTTTTTATAGCTTTTATCATTTATTTACTTTTAAAAATTTCTTTTCTGCTGTTGCCAAACTGTTTACATTTGTTATTTCGAATCTAACGCTAAGAAGCTTTTTCTAAATTATTGTTGGTGTTTAACATAATTTTTATTAAACCCTCGGTTGGTTTTTTCAATCTCATTGAATGATTGGTTGGTTTTGAAAAATTTCAAGCTTTCAGGATAGTATTGTGTCATACTCGGAGTATGTTAAACTGAGTATGACGTTGTACTGAGTTTGTATTATTAATTTTAGCTATTGGCTTGATGCTCGTTGCGCCGCAAGGCGTATTGATAAGCAGGGAGATATATAGTAAAGTGGTTTACATTGTGAAACCATAGTTTCCTGTAAATACATTGTGTAAGGAAAAGTGTAGGTACTTTTTGACTCTCTCTCACAAATAGTAACACTGCAAATCAATTAAACTAATCGTTAGATCTAGTCCCGCATTAAACAAGTATTTCCCAACTAGTGATCAGCGAAGCATTGGTGTTAACTAAGCCTTTCAGGAGTGTTCCTAAATAATAAACCAGAATTAGTCGCAAATCAGAAGTGTTTGTATTCGAACGGCTGAGTAATTAGCACTATGAAAATGACGTTAATAAAAATTGAAATATAACTGCAAGTAGAGATTTTGAATTAGAACTGCCCAATTTTGATAAAACAGATAATGACATATTTACTTCAAATTAACGTAAGTGTTCAGCTAAAGAAAATTATTCATAATATTTCGTGTCATACAAAAGGTCATGAGCCAATGTTTTAAAGTAATATCTTCGAAAGTTAAAATATCCCCGTATTACTCAACCTATCAGTTAAGCATGATTCCAGCTGTAATTATTAGTTTATCGAAGAGATCTTACTCCAAAAGATGCCAGCGTTCAGAAGAGGAAGTTGAAGTTACATTGAACAATCCCACAGTTACTTAGGAAAAGCTTTCGTGAGTGCTGAGAACATTCGATTATGCACCACGTTTGCAAACATTAAAATACAAAAGTAAACATTGATAAGTCGGTAACCCACAGATATATAATGTCCAGCATTGACTTGTAATAAACAACAGTATTTTCTGTTTATTTTCCTTTTTACCCGTGTCGTCTTAGTGGCTAGAATATACGACGTAGTATTTATGATCTGTAAAATGCATTGTGATGAATGAAGTTTAATAAAGGAAATGTGTAAGTACTTTATTTAAATTCTTAATGATGAAGTTTGTATAACTCCTTACAGATTTATTTTGTCGTGATAAGATAAAGGAAACAAAATCACACAAATTTTTACAAATATTTAATTTCCATAGTCACAGAATAAAGTTTCATGGCACACAAGATATTAATTAATTGATGTGCGACAACAATTAGGACAGTTTCTCAGTGTGAGTCAATTTTTTTATCTATTGGCACAAATATAAAAGGCACTTCCAGTAGTATGTATTCTTAATGTAGTTACCAAATCACAATTTTATTAACACAGATTTCAAATGTTTCTAATTGCGAACAATTTTTATAAATAGCTTGGAAATGTTTTTTGTTCTTGCTTAACTTAATACCAAGTAAAAAATAAAGAGGTTTCAACCCTTTTAATGAAATTTTAACTATGTAATTTGATTGAAAGTTTATTTAGACTTTTGAATCTTGTTTGTATATTTAAATCCAGCACACATCTGGTTTTGATGATGAATTCTGAAATGGGAAAGTAAATTTCTAGATTTAAATGTGTATTCTAGTTCTCCAAGTTACTTTTTTACTGCAGAAAAAAATGGGTTTTGGACATTGTAAATATTTAGAACATATTGATACTTCGAGAATGTAAAAATCTTAAGTGTATCGTGTCTATTTTATGCTGAAAAAGCTGTAGTATTCTTATGTATGGGTATTTTTATGGAATATATAATACTATTATTTTCCTTGTCAACATACATTTTAGTACATAAAAGCTTATAGCTAAACTGCAACCTTTGAAATTTGTCATGTAAACATTAGATTGGTTTAATGTACATGTTGTCATTAAATAATTATATCATAATCAAAATTAGGTATGGAGGGGTTTAAACCTCTTAAAAAACTAATAGAACAAATTTATATATTAGGAAACAGTACAATTTTGGTAGTACACTTCACGTCACTTTGGAACTGATGGTCATAACATTTATGGCAATGTGTGATACTGCATTTCAGATCACACATTTTTGGTATCAATTACACGCAACTTCTTCCTATAAATAGTTCGGAATAAAATCTTTAGAAGAGATTTATGTGTGTATATATGAAACAAATCAGGTATTTGACATCATTTAGGTACTAATTATTAAAGACTAATTAATTGTTAAAGAGGAACTGGCTGTCTTACACTACCATGAACTTTTGGATTTGATGTGTAAAAGCTAAATTTAACTATTGGAAGAGAAAACAAATTTCAAATGTAGTTCCACTACTGTTGTAGTTAAGAGAATTTGTGTTATTTTCATTGATAAGGACCATACACATTGTAATTTAAAATATTACTACATTAACAGTCATGTCTTCAACAAAATGTAATATTTTGAAGTCAGAAAAACTTTTTCTCCTTCCTTAGTTACCCGTGTCTCTTTTAAATAAACATATTAACAAGTTATCGTTTCCATACTGCGGTATGGGTCACAATTAAAACAGAAACAAAAACAATTCACCGTTTAAAACAATACAAATGTTTTATTAATATATCTCTAGTAAAAGAAAATTGTCATTTAGAGCTTATGACTATTCTCGCAGTACTTTTTTATCCATTTGAAATTTGTTACAAAAACCATCTTTTTTATTGCGAGGTTAGAATGCATTTTATGAATTTATCCCATTTTGTATCTTTTCTTTGCGGTAGATAACCCCGTTTCTGAGGGGAGATGGGTCGAAAGCTTGCACGCTGTTTTTTCGTGCCCCCATGTACAATTTTAAAACATTATATCTATAACAATTTATTTTATTTTAAGCTAAAAAACGGGTATTAAGAACATAATAAAAACAAAATTAATAAATTTAAAAATAATTGTTTTTAAAGCCAGCCGACTGAATATGGCACCCGTAAATTTTACCGCCTACGTGTAGGGAAACCTATCAGGGACAGCCCTGTCGGTACGAACCGTCTATTTAAGACTAGTTGTTCAAAATTGTTTCAAGGTTTACCAAAACTGTTACGCTTCAAACACACAATTAATTAACTATGATTATACATGGAAAATTGTCTGGTACCCGAGTGACGTGCATTGATGTTTCATTTTAACAGAGCTTAGGGATAACGCAAGACACCGATTCGTCTCACTTCAACTATATATAAAAATTTGAAAACACTTATTTACATCTGCCTTCAATGATAAATTATCGTCACGACTATAGAATTACCAGAATTATGGGTTTTCACCATTTGAAGCTTCTATGAAAATTTTAGATAACAACATGAATAACTTTGAAAGAGGAAAGTTTTTCTTTGAATTTAGTAGAAATCATATGTGTGTGTATATATATATATATATATATATATATATATATATATATATATATATATATATATATATATATATGTATATATAATTCATACCCACCATTAATGTGTGATCTGAAGCTAATGTCAATTTAATATCAAAGAAATCCAATATTTCTAACATTCTATAAACCATGATAATGAGTAACGTGTAATGGAATGAAAAACTTAAATCTAATAAATAGAATGAATATTATGATCAAGAAAAGAATTTCGTGGGCAGATAAATAAATTCAAAAATGCATTGTTTAGGAAATATGGATTTGAATCCTAAGCAATAGATTCAAATCACGATTTAAAACACAAGCGCTGATTGAAGATTAAAATTTATGTCTAAAAATATAACAATAAAATACCCTTCAACGTTTTCAAAAATAAAACATCGCACATTTCCTTTCAATTTCAGCTTACATTTTAAACCAGAATTCAATAAATATCAGTATGAAATATGCATTTTCCTACTGAGCAGCAGTTGATTTAAAATGTCAACTAATAAAACAGCTTTATCTAAAATTTTGAATATTTTCATCTTATACCAATAAAACTAATTAGAGCGTTAAAAAAATATACTCCAGTAATATAAAATCTTCCGCTTGCATAAATATAACTTTTGTCAAGAAGGAAATATGCTTTTAAGAAAAATAAGTTCTTTTCTTTCATGCTTTCTATAGTTGAAATTGAATTTGATTAGAGTTTAGTGTTCCCTGTCTCTGAATCACTTTCAATATCCACTGCAACGTCTGGGCATTCAATGCTTATCGTATCAACCGGGGGAGAATCTACAGAATGTATGCTACCCAAGGAAAATTGATCAGGGGATTTCTGAGAGGAATTACGAAAAAACCATCGTCTTTGTTCTCCCGTTGGACTCCAACACTTCTTTTTACGAAACTCAACAGTTTCATCTGTAGACGGAAGAGAAGCAGGTCTATCGGGTTTGGAGACAGTAGGCTCTATTGCAAAGCTCTCATCTTCTTCATCGATTGTGTCAGCTTCGGATAAGTGATGTGGTCCCGTAGCTCTTTCGATGAAAGTAGGCGTTGGGGACAAATATCCCGGATAGTAATCCCGGTTATCCACCCAAGCTGGAAATTCCTCCTGGGGTCTGGCAGGGTAACAGTCAACATCATCATTATCTCGTTTCCATGGTAGTACACTTTCTGTTAAGGTGCGGGCGGGAATGTCAGAAGAATCTACAATGTAAAGTAGAATAAGTAAACAAAAATGCATTTGCCGTGTCTAGATGGACATAGAAAAACTGCAACAAGAAAAAAAAATGGTAGGCAAGCGACAACAATTAATTTGTCTTAAATTTCATAATCAATAAATCACACCAGAGCACTTCAGTCAAATTAGTCAATACGTTTCATTAGTAATATTAACAAAAAATGAATAAGATTGTATGAAATGAAATAAATGAAGTAGTTGATTGAGAATCTTAAGGAACTCAAAATTTGAATTTAATTTTGGGAGTATGATTTTTTGGAAAAACTTTATAAGAACATTGTGGTATAATATGAGGGAAGTTTTGATACTTTATTCATACTGTTATATACGATGGTACATGGCAAATATTTTCTGTCACTTAAACAAATGTGTAATCAATCAGTGAGAAAAGAGTTCTTTGATACACACCAACCGAAATACTCTTGGCAGTGAAAGTAATTCCATCATCAGCTTCTTGTTCCTCTACCCCAGGTGACGTTACTGTGACGCCAGGATGATTACGACCTAATATTATAAAAAATACTGATTTATTTTTTCATACACTGAATACTATGATAGTTAGAAAATAGAAAATATTCGGTAGAGATGATGAATTTAAATGATTAACTGGATTATTGTGCTGCAAATGCTTACAGTTATATTCAGATATCAATTTGTTTTTAATCAATACGATCTCCATCTTAGTGTTAACTTAATATAAGTGTGTTTATTTTGACCCATCATAAATGTCTAAATACTTAATAAAATTATACAAAAATTTGAGGAATATTTAAGACTTGTTTCATCTGTTATAAAATTATGAAGTTATTCCTTTGTACTGATTACAATAAAAATATAGAACAAGTAAAATAGAATAAACTAAAACTATGTCACATCATTTTATGTAAGCTTTAAAACATTTTAGACTGAAATTTCTTTTGTGTGTATATATTTGTATTATCTATAAAAGGAATTAACATTAGTCAGATAATTGAAAAATTGGGTAATTTTCAATAAATTATTGTTCATAATTTTATTTTACTTCTAAATTCTTCTCTAATTTTCATGAATCTTAGAATTTTTTTAGCATCGTAAGATTTCTGTATTAGTTATTCATTCTATAGAGTGCAGTCCTCAGATCATCGTAATTTAGTTGTAGGTTAAAAAAAAAACTCTAAGGTATTGTGAAAACCGTAGTATAACTCTTATACTTTTTTTTCAAAGTTCCAATTTTATAATAGTTCTAAGTTTTCATTATAATAAATTAAAGGGAATTATTTCATTCTTTTATAATAAAGTCTGAAATATCTCACATCTGTTTTGCATGATTATATTAATAGTTTAAAGGTTTATAGTCTACCGAATATTGCATGCAAAACTCTCATTAGGCCAGTCGTAATGTATGGTTAGGAAATTTGGTCTCTAATCAAGAGTGGAGATTACAAAATCGCAGTTTTTGATAGGAAGGTTCTGAATGGACTCCTTTTAGAAAAGATGGCAAAAGGAATATCTGATGGACTTGCATACATTTCACCAAGTGCATAATCCATTTGAAATAAATAAGATCCGGAAAGGGGATATTGTCTTTCTACAAGAAGATGTTCGACCTCGCCACACCTGGAAAAAGGCCCGTGTTGAGGAGTTAATCCTTGGCCGCGACAAGAAAGTTCGTACTTATGTACTACGCACCAATGGACGCACTATTACTCGACCTATGCAGCTGGTTATCCCTCTGGAGGTTGACCAGGGTAGGGAGGATGTTGCTGCGAATGAAAAACGTGCTAGTAATAACTAGCATTTTACATTTTTGAGAATGTCATCACTTACGTTGTTAATTTTATAAATGTTTTACTTTTTTTTTTTTTTTTTTTTTTTTGTAATTGTAAGTTAGGAAATAAATACTTGTGTAAAATTACTATCTCCTAACAAGCATCCTTTGTGGTGAAGGAAAATGGCATTTGGCGACGATGTATCAACTTTGAAATTTATTTAGCCTTAAAAGACTCCATATAATAAAAAAATAAAAGAATGAAATGGGCAATTCATGTCATAAGGATGCACGAGGGAAATATGGAGAAGAAATTTCCATTTCTAAATCCTTTACGTCCTGTAATAGATGGAGGCTTAAGCTTCATTAAATTGATTCATTTGAATCAAAGTTTGAACTAAAGAATTGGCAGAGAAGGGCAAAGAGTAGACTGTCATGAAAGAATCTCCAGCAGAAGTCCTTGAAAAAGTCCTTGAAAGTTGAAGTTGAATATTGAAGTTTCTAACCGTTCTTAATAGCTGTCGTGTCTATTATGGTCTATCGAAATAGACACACTTTTGGGACACACCCAAACTCTCCTTTAGATGGTATGAGAACTCCTTGATGTTTGTTTCAGTAGAAAAACACTGCAGCTTATAAACAGCAAAATAATCGTGACATGTAAGCGTTAAGTGGTAACTTGATATTATTTGACAGTGCTGTGGATGCAACTCATATTTATAGATGAATTTTGATCAAGAATTTGGAAGCTACTGTATAAAAAACAATCTATGTACCTGAGGGCAGATAAATAGTGGATATAGCAGGTGTCTTCTCTGAGTAGCCAATGCAACCATTGTTTTGCGGCAGTGGCTTGTTTTTCTTTTTCCGACGACGACTTTCACTGACTAACCGCCGGATTTGCATTCGCATGTGATGATGGAAAGGAGGGTGCTTGGGTTGATTCTCATAGAACTGAGTGCGGCTGTAACGTCGTGACTAAAGAAAATAAGAAAATAGCAGGTCAAACTAAAGTTCTGAAGATGAATCATAAATCACATCAAGATAATTCAATTTATATTCTAAAAATTGATGTATAGCTCTTCTGAGAATTTGTGCCTGTATTTACAAGCAGAGCGCTGTGAAGATTTAATTTCGGGGAGGGAGGGGGCTCAAAGTAGAATGAGTACCTCCCACTCTACCAATATTTAAAAAAATTTAACTAAAAAACAAAATTATTTAAGTATTTAAAGTTTAATATTACTATTAATGATAGCATTTGAAATTTATAAAATATCAATATTAAACACATCTAAAATTCCTTCCATGTACAATCTTAAGTAATGTGTCAGCTAATTCTTAAAAGAATCTAAATAAAAAATATATTGAAATTAAAAATATAAATGTAAATTAAAAAATCGTAATTTTGTTTAAAAATGAAATTTTTATTAAATATGCAATGCAAAATACTATATTTGAAAATGTACTTTTAATTCAACGTTAAAATACAATGCCATAAACTTAGAATTTTGACATTTCTTCCGTACCGGAGTTCGAGGGTTCGAATCTCGCTGCTGGCATGGTTGTTTCTAACCGTTCTTAATAGCTTTAAGCAGTAGTTCCAGGTCTCACTAGACGTCGTATAGCAAAATAGTAGACCGTAGCGCTCCTAACCATACCATATCAAACCAGAAATTCAGTGGCGCTCGAGTCTGTTAAATTTGCAAATTTCAAAAATCGGAAATTTGGAAATTTAATAGTCCTTAAATCTTTTAAGTGAAGATTTAAAGTATAATTTTTGTATATTATTCTGGAAAGCTTAAACTATTTGGAGATAAGAAATATTGTTTTTGGAGAAACAAAAACATTTGTTTATCCTCTGAAACTTCAAGATGGAAGTACTAGATTTCAGTGCTGGAAACTATAAGATATTGAAGTTGAATACGCTTTTTCACGTCTTACCCTTTTTGGAGGTTTGAACATGGAATCCTCTAAAATGTGGTGAATTTCAGAATCGGCTAAATCTTTAAAGCTCGGATTATAGGTGATTTCTCCCATGTCAATGTTCAGAAGAGGAGTGGCATTCGGTACAGACCCAGATACTTCGTCTGGAGCAAGCCTGAAATTAAGGAGTGATTAACGTGTTTGTAAAATAATAAGAATCCCAATGAATCATTATCTATTTCATTCTGTCTAACCCTTTAGAAAGCACTGAGAATTAATTTACCTTCACATGAAATTACCCCTGAAAAGTTACCAAGTACTCATTTACCACGTATTAACTTACCATAATTTCATTTCAAATTCCAGTTTTGAAATTTGCAAGCAAATAGCGGCATATCACTACAAAAATTACCAATAATTTATTTTCTAATTTATTTTCTTACCCATCTATACCTGGTTTTCAAAGGTAAATATGATTCCGCAGAAATGGTACAACCAACATACGTGAAACTTGGTACAGTGATTCTTCGTGGCACTTCGCAAAATTTCTTAAAGTATCTCTAAAATTCGAATAAGCTTTAAAGTTTAATTTAGTTTGTTTAAGTAATTTTTAACTTGTTCTTAATACATCTTTCTGTGTAGGTGAACAAGTAAGCGTGCTACCATAATCTACAGTTCCTTTTCAGATAAAAGTTTTAGACATTTCAGTTTTATTTTCAACATGTCAGCTATTTTTTTTAAAAAACTCCTAAATAGTAGTTATGTTTTGTTTCGAAAACTAAAATTTCATTTAAAACTGTGACATTAAAAACTGTTTGTAATAATGTTTTGAAATTTATATGAGTTAAATATTGAAGCATTCCTCCTTTTTAAAAAATATGAAAAAATAACCATTACATGTTTTTTAGAAAATATTTAACTCTAAAGTAATGTATTATTTCCTAATACGTTTTCACAGTAAGTTATTCATTAACGCAGAATCGAGTTTATGACGTCAAATAATTATAGTGCGTATGTCTTTGAAACCATTTTGTTTATTATCTACCAGATAGGTTACTATAGAACAAGTGTGAAGCTTCATCATCATTCATAGCACGACAGCTCTGGGTGGGCTAAGACCTTCTGAACTAATCGATTTTAGACATCCCTGTTTAAAAATATTAAACTTTTTTCAAATTAGTCACCAATTTAATCGAAAAATATCACTGTGAATTGATACACTTAAGAAAGTATGCATCTCTGAAGAAAATATTTATAATACCTTGAAAATACATAACCTTCCCCTCCCCCGAGTTATTTATAAGATAATTATAGGCTTTAGATATTTATGTTTTACGATATTTATATGCTTTATCAAACATTTATTGTACTTGAACTCTGTGATAATACTCGAAAATTAGCAGTTTTAAAAGTTAAATAGCACTGGTTAATCAACAGTCCTTTTAAAGGTGTAGATGTATTATTATATACTTTAATTGTTCTAAATTAGTAATATTTAAACAAAACCAAGCATTTACTTACCGAAAAATGGTCTTCACAAACCCATAGAGATGATTTATGTGATAATTTGGGGTTTAATTTCTCATCCCTTTTCATCACATTTGTCCAGATTTTAAGTGTATGTGGATCTTTTTTGGGAACGCTGAAAAATATCTCCTCATGGCAATTAGTTTTTGTATTTTTACAGAGTGGCACAATACAATATTTATAATATAATTTTTAATGCCAGACATAATAAAAAAATTTCTATTGTATGCGATACTTACACAGAAATAAATTTAAAAGTCTCTTATTAACATGTAAACAACTTAGGTGGTCGGTGTTTTCGTGAACGATGACGTCACAAACTCGGCGGAGGGAAAGTATCGTTTTTGAGAGACGTTAAAGAGTCCGCTATAAAACCTATTAGAAATCACTAATTAGGTCCCCAAGTGGAAGAAAAATACGTACTGTACTGCTTACCTTTTTGTTTTCTATTGTTTAAAATTAAAATTAGAAAACGGGAAAATTCCTCATTAAGGAGGCTTATCTTTATGAAATGAACAACATCTGTACAATTCAGTGTCGTATCACTTTCATACATACCTCCAAAAACATTTCGAAAGCAACTAAAATCTTTTCCTCCTTCCTAGTCATAGTCTGAAGCGTAGGTTAAGACAGGACGAATGAGGTCTTGTAAAATGGTAACTTTGGATAAATGCTCTTAGGATAAAATGCCAGATATAAGTTTATGCCTTATTCGTCTCTTAATTTTAGGAAATGTATTGTTTTTATTGAACATCAATCCGAAATAAATAAATTCTGTTTTTGCTTCAAACTTATGATCCCCAACTAAGAGATGAGATGAGGTGCAGCTATTTCGAAAGGCAGGCATATACTTCATTTTTTCTTATTTAATAATGAGGCCCACTAGTTTAGACTCTCAATAGCCTCAAATGCTTTCAACAGATATTTTTTGCTTCAGGCAACAAGAACTGTATCCTCAGCAAATGTCAGTACTTGGACAGTTTTTCTAAAAATTCTACCCCTGGTGTTTATGTCAGATTTTCCTATAATCTTTTTTAATTCAGCTTTAAGTAGAAGACATGAATTAAAATTTCGAAATCGAAAATACTTTCAGCAATAAATTTTTGAAATTTGTACCAAATTTGTACGAGACTAGGAAATATTCACAATGTTCATAACTTTTTGTCTATTATGCCAGTAGTTTAGTTAGTTTTTACAAGCTTTTCAACTAGTAGAAAAATCTGTAAAACTGAAAGAAGAATACATACATAGTACTGTAAGTGAAAAAAACTAATATTTATTCTTCCTCATAATGCTTACTTCGTAAGATTGGCTTGAGTATAATTCCTCAAAACTGTAGAAAGAGGTGCGTCTGTTTCAAGCGTCAACCTAGAAGCACTGTTGGAGTTTACCAAATTCATGGCATCCATTAAGTTGAGCTTCGAATGCGTCGCAAATATCTTAGGCTCATGAACTTCAGCGTGATTTGTAAGGAAGCGACGCAGATACTTGTTGTTAAAATACTTAAAGCTGAAATTAATAAAATACATTTGTTTTAGTAATTTTCAACTGAAATTACTATAGAAATTATATCCAAAATTTATTTTCTAGAAATTTGAAAAATTAAGTTTAACTTGAAATGCGTCTCACATTCATGTACTTTGGAGTGGTTTGTGAGCAAGCGAATCAGATACTGTTAATAAATACCGAACACTTTAATTAACCAGATATAATCATTTTAGTAATTTTCACTGAAATTGTGACAGAAAGTAGATAAAAAATAATATTTCAGAAATTTGATAAATAAGAAACAAACAAAACAAATTAAACTAAACTGTATAAGTTAATAGATACATAATCATATCAATAAGTAGAAAAATGTATGAAAGGTTAGCTTCACAGCTGTAATAATCTATATGTGCAAAAATTGATTTTAATAAAACACTTTTATTTCACAAGAAAAGCGGGAAAATTTGCACTGAAAAGTAAAAATTCTCAAATAGTTACTAGTTTAAAATCTCTGCACAATTGGTATTCTAAGTACATTGAACAGTTTTTTGCATTTCAATTAACATATTTTATTATTTTTTTTATGATTGAATATTTATTGTCACCTGAATTGAACGTATGTACAAAATATCATATCTCTATCTGGTCAAGAAGGTAGTTAAAATTGGTTTCAAAATATCAACTGACACACATGTGAAGTTAAATAAAATTGGTTAGAAATTCAATAAAAGCAGGAAAAGTAAATGGCTGTCCCAAATTACAATAATAAACGATGTAAAGCCTAAAAATGACAATAATCCTCATCATATGCAGCAAGTGGTATGAAGTCCAAACACGTAGGAAAAGGGTGTTCAGGTATATAGCTGTAGGCTACATTAAAAATTGCATACATTGTGTCCCTTTTTTTGTAATGTTTATAGCACTACAGTTAAATTTCTTTGGTACACGAGGACTAATTAGACCAAAAACTGCATAATCCTAAATCCCAAGAGTTACGAACATCCATGCAATCACTGAGATTCGCTCCCATGGACTCCAGAACAGAAACAGCCAAACGATGGCCGAATGGGTAGGGTGCTGCTCTTCGGTACCAGAGTTCGAGAGTTCAAATCCTGCTTCGGATATTCGTAGCCACTTGGAATAGTCTTTAATCAGAAAGTCCCGGTCTCATTAGGTCTAGTGTAGCAAAACAGTAGACCGTAGCGGTCCAATATCCAAACCAGTACAGAAAGACATAACCTTACTATTTCGGTCATTGTCTGGATTGGGGCTGTTAGAATAGAGTTTAAGCAATAGATTTCAGCCTAATTTGCCTTCGAGATAGGAAGTATATGTGATAAGAATTCCAACTACCTCACTAATAGTCAGCATATTTTCTAATTAATGTATTACTTTTTGAATTACCTGTTTAAAAAACCTCTTTGTGTCATCGACTGCATGTTATAGACCCCACCATTTGTCAAAAAATTTGGTATACTTTTTCTAATTAGTAGTAATGGACTTTTACCAGTACTTTCTTATATTACACTGGTTTGGTGTGGAGAGCAACAATCAAGTTTTTGCTACACAAGGGCTAATTTGATTCGATGCTAATGCTTGTAATCAATTTCATGCATCTACAATCATACAAGCTAGCAGTATTACTCGAATTCACTGGTATCGACATTGAAATTTAGTTCCTTATCGATTCAGTCATCACCCTGCGTTGTCAAAATATTTTCATAATTTTGAGCGTCATTGTTTTTAATCTAAATGGAAAATTATACATGCGATAAAGTAGTTGGTATTGAAGTGATAGTGAAGATTTCAGCTCTCTAGAACGATGTTCCAGAATATTCCACTAAGGTATACAAGAGCAAGTAGCTCAGTTTGTCAGTCAGTTCTTGGTTCTGTCAATCAAGCTTTCAACATGAAATAATGTGCTCTACGCCCCCTCCTATTAGACCGTCCTTATTCTCCCAGACCTATTTACGCGACAATATTAATTCCAAACAAACTGACAACTCTGACTGATCGTCTTCAAAATTCAATTGTTTGGGGTGCATTAGTACTTTGCTTACATTTAATTCGCTCTTTTATACAAATGTTAAACAAGTGTTAAAAGATCTTTAATTATTTCGCCTAAACTTTAATAAACCTACTTTTCTATTTTGATTTCCAACTCTGTCATGTTTATTCTTACATTTAGAATGCATTAATAGTCATGAGACACAGAGATGTATTTTATACCACAGAGATTTATCAACTGTTTTATGCAACTAAAATAACAAAACCTTTTGATTTTATCTAAACTCTGCATGCTATTATATACTGGTACCTCTGTCCTACTTGAATAATTTTACGAAAATTGGCCATTCATGGAAATGCAGACAGCAATCATGCGTTAGGTTCCCAATATGGACCTCCAGTCGTTACAAAATGGAAACCCCTGGACTATAAATAGGGAATAAACACTGGTGGTAAAAAAAAGAGTTTCGTTTATCATGTATGGAAAATGAATTACTGCTCCAGCTAGAATATTTTATGTTCAATAAATCTTAAGAGCTATAGCAGATGAACCGTATAAAATATTCATACCATTACAAAGCCTAAGGATAGACAATACAGTAAGAATATTTTGTATTAAAACTTCGATTTCAGATTTTCTATTTGAGAATTACTGGTAAACGTTTAAAAAGTATAAAGAAAGCTAACATAAATAAGGCACAAACAGTGAAAGTGCGTAGACGGCTGTTTTGCTGATTTCAGCGAGTAGCATTCCCAATGTAAGAGGTAAATCATAATAGTGGTGTGCCAATGAAATTGTGAAATGTAATAAACAGCTGGAAGAGATATTTTCTTACGCTTGAATACATACAACGATATAATAAAAGAAAAAAAGTTTTACTTTCTCTATACCTACCGGTCTCTTATTTTATGGTTTCCGAAAAATTGGTCTGCTATTTCTTCAATGCCTCCCATAACATGATCGATAACCTAAAAACACCAAAGATATAAAATCAAAACTACAAGACAAACCATATTTAGACACACACTTTTAGAAGATATATATATTAATTATTTTAATTTTACCTATCAAAATTTCGTCATTGCACTTTAAAACACTCAGTTCATTGAAAAGCATACAAACCGAAATAGGTAAGACCAAAAATTGTGACAATTGGTTAACTAAATACTTTTGTGCCTATTACATGAAAAAAAAGCTATCGCTTCTTTGATATCTATAGAAGGCAAAAGTTCATTTTTTCTACTATGATGGTATAGATTTTTATCTATACAGTATTATATATTTTACGAATAAAAATTCCTTTAATATTCAAGATCAAGAATTACACATTAATAAATATACTGTAAGATAATGCATTTAGATTGTCCCGATACGTAACTCAGACATATTCTACTTTACTTCTTTCAATTACATGACTATGAAATGCTCTCCAGAAAGTCTTCATGGCATGTTTCATTATTTTATGCATTATAAAGACAGTTTTGTCAAAATAATTCTAAAATTGTTCTTACTTAAAATGAATTGGTGCCAATTACTGATACATACTGTCTATAATATTCCTATATAAAATAACTGGAATTACAAAAATTCCTTTTGTTGTTCATCGGTCTTACATAATATTTACGATATATCTGTCTGAAGCCGAAGTTTTTTGTCCATTAAGTTTTATTAAATTGATAATTTACTTTTCCCCCTTGCTCTAGAGAGAAACAACAGCAAAACATTATAGTTCGAGAACGGACTTTAAGACAATCAATTTCTACTGTACGAGAACAAAGGTGGAGGAGAAAATAAACGGAAAATGAAATGTTGAATTTTGTAGAATCCGCATTGGAAACGTGTTTTGTGTAACAGTAGTACCAGTAGTTGCCTGCTTTATTTGACGTATGAAGAGAAATGTGAAGGCAAATGCTTATCATGAAATGAAGACACTGTATTTTTTTCGTAGATGTAAGCAACAGAAAAAAATAAATAATGGCATAAAAGAGAAGAAGATAAGTCATTAACTATTCTTATATAGTCATTAACTAATGACTTTTCTTTTGCCTAAGTTATCTTTTAGATTGCATTGTCGTCAGTATCTCACACGATTTCCCAAAGTCCATCTATTCACTTTTGACCAGACATCTTCAATATTTGAGTACACTAATGGGAAAAAACTATCAGAAAACTGTACGAATAATTTTAATAAAGTGTCACAGTATTTGCAACTTAATAGAGTTACGTTAAAAAACTACAAAAATTTTAACGTACCGTACTATGGAGTCTTTCATTCATGGAAATTTCTCTATCTTGTTTCCTCTGGACCTTTAAAATTCTTACAAAGAATTTTATTGTCATACCCTGGGAAAAATAGTCATTAAGCATATTGAGAAAATTATTGTCTTTCAAACATAAAACTGTTTTAAAAACAGCTTAAATTATGTGCAGTTTAATGTAAATATTTTCTAAGGCTACGATTGATGGCAAAAGAATTAAAATGAAAATAGTAACATGGGAGTTGATTTTATCTATTCAAAGTATATAACTTTCCAAGTCTTTAAATTTATAATGGCCATACTTGAATGTATAAACAAATCAGTTCTTTGTTTTTCCATTAAGGTGCCTTGTTATCCACCTAATAGATTCATTTAGCTCTATATTAACCTAGGGTGCTGGCATGAAGTTAACGGCAAATCTACATGAATTAGTTTTAGTGTATCAAACAGTTGACTGTTGTGCTCCAGGCTAACTGAAATCATATTTTCCCAGATTGTAAATAAAAGCCGATTGATTTAAGAAATGTCATCCGCTTGTTGATAGCGATAGAATCTTAATTGACAAAAATTGTAGCCGAAAATCAACTACAGACTCTTCAATTATATCTCGTTTAGAAAGATTTCATGCGCTGCTAACTAAACCACTGCTATGATAAAAAAAAAATAAAAAAAAAAAAAAAAAAATAAAAAAAAAACTATAAAAAAAATACAAAAAAAAAAAAAAATTTATTAATATAACAAAAAAATTAACAAAAATATTACAATTAAATATACAAGACAGTTAATATTATGGAAACTTCTAATATTATTTTATATGAAAATTATTATTTTCAGAGATTGATACAGCTGACTGCTTGATTTTTATAAACTATTATAGGAATGTTACTGTTTTGTTTCATGGGTACATTATTTACTTTATCTGAGACAGAATCTTCGAGTCGGCACATTTCTTTACTATAATTTAAATTATTTATTTTAATTCCTGAGTACAATCCTAAACACTTCAATTCATGAGAAAATATATTTAAGAGATTCTTTTTGTCCGAGCACGCGAAAAACAGCTAAATGTACACCTGTTTATGGACAATAACGTGGCGTCGCTTTGGGATCTCGACAATCGGATTGAATAGACGAATACGAATTGATGATCTTGTTAGTGAATGCTCGGATATTTTTTCGTGAAGGGACATAAGGCGAATGAAATTCACTAAAAAATATAGTTTAACTTTAGCTGGAGTTCTCAATAACTGATCAAACTGACAAATAAAAAAATAAAGTATTGACTATATAAAAAAACCTACAATTTTTACTATCTTTTCGTCATTTTTTTAAGTAGGTGTGTTGACCTCATTTCTTTTGTTTACCGAGCCAGCTTGATATTCAGATTTTGAAGTCCGCTATACCACTGAACAATAAATTGGGTTGATTACTAAAAGCTATTTTAGAATCTCTTGCTTTCACTATCGTCGTGAGAAGTTTTACAACATCTTTGCAGTTCTACATGATTTCGGAATTAACATTCCTTTGTAAATAGCCGTATTTAATCAAGAATAAAAGTAAATTTTCAATTTTATCTTTGACTGGGATCCATTATTCATGTTACCTTTCATTTGAGAATATTGAAGGCGTCACAATACCTTTCTACAGTGTTGAGAAAAAAAGTATGATCTAAATAGATGAATTTTTAACTTCCTGTACATACGATAAATAAAAACTACAGCTTTTATGTTTTTCATTTTTCAGTTGTTATTCCTCTTTGATAACGAAGAAAATAGCCACGTTGTAAGACCGTTATGAATTTTTTTACCAATTTATTTGTGAATAATTCACTTGATAAAAATACTTTTTGTTTTAAAATCAATTTGTTAAGAGCTTATCACTATCTCGGTCAAATTTTCATGCATTAGAAATGATAGAGAAGTAATTAGGCAAAATATTTATCAAAACTAAAACCATCTGCCCCCCCCCCTCAAAAAAAAAATGCAGCAGAAAGTTTAATCTCAAAATTTAAAAAAACACAGCTGTTATTAATTACTACGAAATTAAAATAAAAATTCTATTCAGATTTTCCCTTCAACCTGTTTTTTGACTCGACTAATGCCAAAATTGTAAAAGGAAACTAATTATTAAATGGAAGTAATTTATGAAATTACTAAAAGAATATTTGGGTATGTGTTACTATTTAATATAAATTCCTAAAAAAAATCATATTTAGAAAATATGCTTATTGCAAATTCAAAGTTTATTTTTTGACATAACTTTTAAAAAACTGAATGTAATTTAAATTTTCCCCCCGGAGATAGCCGGAACTAAGGATTAGTTAGCCGTATTTTCCACTGATTCTAGTGCACTACACAGTAGTGATATTTTGCATCTATTGGAACGGAGAAAAGACTACTGTTAACTACATGCGGTCACTCCAAATAGAAACACGTGCCGCGCAATATATACATACACACATGTATGTATATTAAAATTATGCATACAAGAGCATACTCTTATGCGTACTCTTATGCGTATATTTCTTTTTGGAATAATCAAGTTTAAAACTGACCATGTGTTCTAAAAAATGCTGAATGAAATTGTTTTTGGGTATAATTTTTAGAATTCAGAGTTTTTATTAAATTACATCTCTTTGCATTTTTACATATAACTGTTTTTTGACCTATAGCTTAAACAGAACAGAAGTAAATTCACAAAAAAAAGTGTTTATTCATGATTATCATTCACTGTTGAAACTCCCAGTACTACAAAAATAATAGTTTCAGATGCCGTAGCCAACATTTTACATACATATTTTACAGTTACATGACTTTTCTGAGAGATGTTTTCTTCAACATAGTTCTTCATTGTTATGCCACAAAATACTAATCTATAAAAAGAAAAAAAAGCGTGAAGTACAGAAATTGCTTGGTATATACAATTGAAGGAAATAAAATTTTTATGAGCCATAGAGAATTGGGGAGAGCATATAAAATCTATACATTTAAGATGAGCTTTTTCTAAAGTCTGTACCTAGAGTAGTCAGACATTATACAATACAGACAATTGAACAATAAGTGGAATCTTCGTTTATTTAAACCATGTAGATATTTGAACTTACAACTGTTGTTCTACTAAATGACATAGGTCTATATGTCTGTATTTATAAGAGGAAGAAAATATCAATTTTTGTTGTATTCATACACTCTAAACACTGATATTATCTTTAATAAAAAATAAAAATATATCCACTGAATAATAAATGAGATTAGATAAAAATGTTTCAATCATTACTATTTAATTATAATTTAAGAGATCATATTTAGAATCTATTATGTATTTTTTGACATAACTTGTATACAATATAAAAATATAATAGAAGGGTTTATTAGTATTTGAAAGGGAAGAACTAATATTATTTACCAATTAAACTCAGTTTTTTTAACCACCTTCTTCTACATGTTGAAAAGGTTATAACCCTCAAACAATGAGTCCTGCAACAATGATGAAATGCGTAGGGCGTTCATGATGAAATGGACAATTTTATTCATGCAACATGTTCATTATCTACATATAATATACTTTTTCATTCCCTTTGTGCTGCAAATATTTATTTTTATAATGTTATAAGATGAGAAAAAAATCGTACATAATTTTGCTCTTGTATTTATAGAGTTTTCAAAAAAAAAAAAAAAAAATATACCACAGCAAAAATCATTAGAGATTACAACTCTTTTTTTCTGCCATTTTGTTACAAATAAGCAAATTTTCAGAGTACAACATTTAATCAAATTGTACTCTCTAGATTTACAATATTTCTTACAATGCTAAAACTCTGAAAAAAAAGCGTGAATTTCTTGGTATATATCAATTGAAGGAAATAAAATTTTTAAATTAAGATGAGGTTTGATCTCAAGTTTAACAAGATTTTAATTTATATAAAGCTGTATTTTATTATAAATACAGACAATTTATCAATTATTTTTTTTTAAACAGAAGAACAATTTTTGTTCCCACTCTAAATGATATCGAATATAATCTGTATGACAAATATACAATGTTTATAGATTATTTTACCAAAGTAATAGTTGGCAGCAAATAAATATGACTCATATGAGAAATAGAAAATAAAAAGCAACGCTGGATATGATATTAATAGTAGTTATCAATAAAAAAAAAAATAAAATTAAACTTTTTTTTTAACATAATATTTACATTTGAAATAAATAACAATTTAAAGAACAATTAACAAAAAGCGCGTTTTGATGAAAATGCAAGCTAGAACGTTCATTTTTTATATATAAAGTGCTTTCATATCTTTTTTTTCTTTGATATGCAAATATTATTATAATGTTTTAATGCATATACAAGAATTTCTGCTCTTCATGATATAGAAGAAAAAAAAAAAAAATAAACAGTTTTTATATGATCTGACAGATGTTTTTATGAAAAATTTTTTTCTGATAAAACCAAAAATATTTTGGAAAATTTCAAATATATTATAATTTAGTCCTGTTTAAAATGAAAAGAAGGCTAAATTTAATTAATATAAAAATGTGAATAATTTTGCTGAACGTATATCATTTTTTATATAAAACAGATATTATACCAGAATCAAGATTATACAAATTTGTTTTTAAATCCAGTTTTTATTAAATATACCGCAAATTGTCTAAATTTTATAATTTTAGTTGAAATAAATTGGTAGAGATCTAAAAAAAAAATATTTCTATTCTTTTTTTCTAGTCTTATATACTAATTAAAGTTAAAAAAATAAAAAGAAAAGAAAATAAAAAAAAATATATCTGGTTTATGATTTTAAATATTTCATAAGAAAATATAACTGATAAAAAAATGACTATTTTTGAAAATTAAAACTAAATCACAAAAAACAAAATAAAGTTAAAAAAAAGAAAAAAATAAAAATAAAAGTATAATGTATTGCTGTATTTAACTTCCATAATATTAACTTTTCTGAAAAACAAATGACATATTATTAAAATTTCTAATCCTAATTTTTTTTAAAATAATATTTGTTTAATGAATAATAATAATTTGAATAAGATATTGTGAAAAGCTTAAAATAAATTGCTGAACGTATATTAACTTCTTCAGATATAAACAGAGTACTTCAGTCCCCAGAGTCAAGATGTATCAGACGGAAATTTGTTTTAAATCCTACTTATTTTTATTAAATATATGCCTCAAATTGTCTTAAATTTTATGAAGTTTTAGTTGAATATAAATTGGTAGAGATTAAAAAAAATATTTCTATTCTTTATCTAGTCTTTAAAAGGTATACTTACTTAACGCTTTAGGAAAAGAAAAGGCAGAGAGAAATATATTTTTATCCTATAAAATTTATCTTAGTTTAATTAATTATGACTTTTTGATAAAAAAAGTAAGATCTATTTTGTAGAAATTCTGTTTGTTTTCGCTGTTTTTTCGCTGCTGCCATAAAGTACTATTTCTATTGCTTCTGATTTATTGCTGTTATTGACCTATTGGTTTATAAAACTGTTATGTTCTTTACCTTGGCAAATAACTAGGATTATCTGGACAGTAATAATTGTTGAACTTGGCTTTTAATCTTTTCGAATTTAAATCATAACTAGAGTTGTATTGAGCACCTAACAGGATGTGACTGTATAGAAAATCAGAGAAAATACTATTTTTTCTTACGGTATTTTTGTAACATTCTTTTTCAAATAATAATTTATAGAAGGTTCCCATCTCATTACCCTGAATATTAAAATCTTTAGCGTTATCAATTCTTGGTATCAGTTTATGGATTACTTTCCACTATAAAAACTATAATGTTCTAAAGCTTATTGGGCCCTGATATAATCTGATGCTTTTAATATTAAAGAGTTATCTTTGGAAAAATCAGAGTCATTAATCTTTTAAATTTTTTCTTTTTTATCGTTGGGTTCTTTTGTTACTAAAATTTGCACCCATTCCCTCACTAGCATCATTAGACGTATTAAACATAATAGTTCTGTTTCAATTTGAATGACCGAATACCTGACATTTGAATTATCTCCACTTCCTATTAATGTGAGGAATATAAATTTCTACCAGATGAAACTTGTATTAAATATCCCCTTAAAAATTTTAGTAAGTAATAGTTTGTAATATTCTTTGCATAGGTACAATTTTAACGTCCTTTAAATTAAATTAATTTAAAATGAATAAGAAAATGTTTAATAAGATACTATAAACGTAAATAACCTTTGGTAGGCAGAAATTAATGAGCAATCAAACAGAAAATAGTGCTGATAGAAAAGATTCAACGCTTCAAAAATGTAACACTTAGGTAAACTGGATCAATTTGAAGTTTTAGACTCGGTTTGGCCTGTTGTGTATGCTATGATCCCATTTATTAATACTAGGGGAAAACCTTCAAATGAAGGGAGGTTAGAAACGAGTATAAACATCAATTTCAGCATTAGAACTTAAGACTGATATCTAGATATAATGCCCTACTTTTACATCCACCATCAAGCTAAATATTCAAGGAGTGAATTAATTTGATTGATTTTATACACTAAGACTCTTTGAAAGTTCCTCCTGTAATTTAATTTTTTTTTGTGTGTGTCTGGGGAAAAAGGAGATTTGTCACTGTGTAGGGACTATTGAAATTCGAATGTGGCATGAATTGGTACTCTGCCTTTTACAGAACCGTTTTCTGAATATAAAACTTGAGCCCTTTTAATGTGAACATGCAGGTTTTACTTTTACCTATTAAAATGACGTTAGCCTTCATGAAGAGTTTAGGTTTTATTGTTGTTATTGTTACCTTGACTAACGCTATCGCAGGTAATTGTGTGGTATTATACACATTTATCTTGATTTAGTTTCTATCTAAAAGTCATATAATAATGGAAAGGAACTTTCTTTTTTAATATATTTAAACGAATACTAGTTGCATCAGTTTTTAGAAAACTATTGTTTGCGCAAATAACAGTTGCCCCAAAGAAGCATTTTCATTTAGATTGTTATTTTACATTGAAATTATTACAGTAAAGTTTTTAACATACATTGATCAATATTCACTTAAAGCATACAGATTTTTCAGAACAGAAACCAGAAATTGAAGAGAAAGTAGCTAACTTCGAGTGCGAAGAGATCAATTTCTTAAGTAAAAGGTAATAAAATGATGTAAGAAAAAAAAATATAATAATGACTTGTAACTGTAACTTGTCAAGGCAAGTTAGATGGGGTCTATCCATTATAATTTCAAGGAGTGATGAATAAATATCATGTGAGGAAAGAAAAAGGGTGGAAAATAGGCCAACGGTTATTTACGATTAATAAAAGTGTTCAAAATTAATGCATTAAAAATGCAATTTTAGGCTTACTAAAAAACAAGTATGCTTCTTACGTTCTTTTATGTTTACTGGCAAACAAGCATTTCAATAAAATATGTAATGAGAATTTGAAGATACATTAGTATTATAGAAATAGTAAATTCTATTACTTACGATAAAATGCCGGACAGGTGAAATATTTCGGCACATAAGTAAGAAAGGTATCCCATTATAAAAGGGACCATGGGTTCAATAACAGGCACTGATGTTGTAAACCGGGAGAAAAAAGAAGTGATGAAGCCAAAAAACATTCCTATAATGGTGCCACCCCCAGAAACCACGAAAAAAGAAGCCACGCCGGAAAAGTAGTCGATCGATTCAATGTTGGAGGGCCCCATCTCTGTAAAATCCTCAAACATATGATAGAGAACCTGGAAAGGAAAAAAAAGGAAATTTGATCTTCTTCTCAGCAGTCAATTTTCGCAAAGGCAGGACATTACTTCTCTAGCTATATTATTGTACAGGTGAAACGCCCTTTCAATATTTTTGCATTATTTGATATCTAGTAACCAAATAGAATTGGATATTTTAGATGCTTGGGATAAAAAAAATGAGGGGCTATCTTAAAAAAAATCCTTATAATAATTGCTAAATTAATTGGTGTTGATCTCATTATGCTAATTGGGATTAAGCAGGGAAAAGAGAAACATAATACTCATCAGTAATTTCTGTCAGGAAGATTATCTTTTCTTTGTTTTATTTACTGGGAGATAACAGGATGTAAATTCTAGAGAAAGTTTAAAGAGTGAATTTCAAATAGAAGAATGCATGAGGAATTACGGGTTGTAACCAGATTTATTTAACATCTTTGTGAAGATCAATAAATTCTCCTCTGGACATCTCATAGTCGTTACATGCTTTTAACACTAGAACGGGTCATTGTGTTCCCTCACCACTCTTGTCAGTTGATTATTTTTTTTAATTAGATGAAATTGTTCCACAGATTTTTTTACACATATTTATAACCAAATTTTTTACCATTTTAGATTTGTTAGTTGTTGAAATATTGTCATGTATTGCTAGAATGGTGGACAGGGTCATTTTGGCCACTTTAGAAAAAATACTGCAAAGAATCAGGAGCAGGGTCTCTCATGCTAGCATTTTTTACAAAAATTATTTATTTTAGAGATTATCCCAGTTTTTTTGTTACTTCAGATTACTTACTGCAGGTGGTAACAGTTAGGACAGTTCCAAATCACTATTTCATTTCATATAAATTCTGTCATCAATTTCAAAAATTGTTAAAAAAATTGCATAAACTGTATTAATTAATAATAGGTGCTTGTGATTTTGACTATTTTAAATGTTAAATAGAGTTCAAACGAAGTGCTTCACATATTCCATTAATCTACACTAATAATGAAATAACTAGTAAAGCAGAGGACATTTCTTATTTAGGGATTTAGATATTCATGAAAGTAGATGAAAAATTTTATTTTATAAATAATGTATTATTTTAATTAGCATGAGTTTAAGATTATGAAAAAATTTATTTGAAATAATTTTTTATATCGAATTAATGACTTATTTGAGTAGTTTTAGCATGATCATATTAATCTAACCCAAGGTCGATATATTTACAATATTTTAGTTCCACAAATTACCAAGTAAGTTTAAATATAGATTATGATATACACTTAAATTACATTTTATTCACAACGTAGGGCACTTAAAATTGTTTTATCGTTGTTTTTCAGTGTTTCGTCAAAGGGTCAAAATGACCTCTAACCGCCGTTCCAGTATGTAAGATTTTTCCGCCCTTTTAGTCTTAACCCCTTAACCCATTTGCCCATGTCTGACACGGGCAAAATCGAAAACAAACATGTAATCAAATAATTTACATTTTGTTTCAATAAGAATTTTTTTATAACTTTGACCCCTTTTCCCGCTCTTTAATCGCCCCTCACAACCAGAACTGAATAAAATAACTTGCACTATACCTATATATTCCTTTTCTGCCAAAAAATCCCTAAATTGTCTTTCTTATACAAAAATCTTTTTCTGAAAATATTTCGAAAAAGGGGCCAATAAAAGTTTTCAGCTTTAAAACAATACATTAATTGTGCTTTTAAAAGTAAACTAGAAGTATAAAGCGAATATGTAGAAGAGTTTGTAATAAAATAGGAAGAATATGATTCTCTCAAAAATACAATGACTTTCATTTCATAAGTATTCATAACAACTAATATGGGTCATCTATATGGTGATCATACAGTTAAATGGTTATCATTTAACATATCTGTAGAGTGGAATGGACAAATATTGCAAACAGATATCTACCATATTAGAGAAACTTTCTAAAGAATCGGGTATCGTTTCACTCTAAAAATATACTGTTAAATAAATCCATAAGTAATCACGAGTAGCTTTTTATCAAAATAGTTCACTTTTATGAGAAACTTGTGTTTTTCGTTGTTTGCTTTTCAAAGAAAAATAAATCTTAAAAAAAAACACGAATTAAAGCAAAATTATTAGTCTCTAAATTAGCATAACCCATCATAGAAAATTTATTGCTTTTCTGTTTTCATTTGCAAATATCAAAAGTCAATTTACGATTTTTCAGTTTAAAATTTACAGGTTGAGAATGATAATGTTTATTTATATTTATAATTTATTGAATGACATGCATGCTACCCTTATTTTGGGTAGAAAATAGAGGATATCATATGAACTCAATTTAGTGTAAAGTAAAGTTAATTTGAATGAAGATTTAGAGATAAATGATCAGAAAAAATCTTAAATTTTCGTATTATTGTTGTTGTTTATTTTTAATGACTTAAAACGAGACAAGCTTGTGAGCCAGAGGTTACTCGATTCAAAGCGATGGGTTGCGTCTTTTGCTTTAAAGAACACCGCTAGGGGGAAAGAAATAACTGTTAGCCCAAATTAGGTTATTGGAATTAGGAAGCAAGAACAAATTAGAAAACACTCAGGCTTGGACTGCCACCGGCAGAGGTATTGTTTTAACTTAGATGGCTTTGTGCTTATGTATCTGCTTTACCTGCCCATCCACCGTTAGTGAGCACAATGGTCTTTGGCCAGCTAGGGCATCGGACTCACAACCCTCCGTCTATGAGTTGAGGTCTTTGCTGATCGAGCCATCACGGCTTTAAAATGTTTTTTATTTATAGTTAACTATACATACCTGTGCTCTGAAAAAGCCAACTGTCTAGGAAAAATCATTAAATAGGCATTTAAAAATAATATAATGAAAATCGTTGATAGGTTTTGTGCCTAGTATTTAAGAAATACTATAAAAAAATCTACTTACTACAGTGACAGCGTCGTTGAGTAATGATTCTCCAAATACTATTATATACAAAACTTCATTGACATGGATTTCTTCAAATACAGCCAAAACGGCCACTGGGTCAACAGCGGACACAATTGAACTGAAGAGTAGCATATCCATGAGAGGAACGTTATAATGGAAAATCCCGGTGAGGCCAATGGCCCACAAAGTGAAGCCGATGCTGAGAGCATTCCAAACAGTTCCCAATACGGCGTACACAAGAATGGAGATAATGTTGTCGAAAAAGAGTCTGTTTGGCATAAAATAACCGGCATCGAAGACGATCGGAGGCAGCATGAATAAGAAAAAGACCGTTGGTGTCAAGGATCCCAGCTCGACTTGAGCGTTGAAGAGAACCAATCCAATTATCACACCAACCAGGAGAAGCATGCAGCTTTCCGGACAAAAGAGGCCTAATTTGGGGCTCATATGGAAGCCTAGAAAGGAAGGCGAATCATTGTAATATAATATTGCATTTCCTAATTATTTTCAATATAACTATAGTTCAGATTGCATGGAACACATAACAAAACGTAAACACTTTCATACTAATAAAACAAATTAAGATATTGTTATTTGTAGAAAAGCAATTTCATTGACTTAAGTTGATTTTTTCTTCCTATATTGTATAGTAGTATCGTTTAACTTCTTCACTCAGTCGGTTTGGGTTCGACTCCTAAGTAAGACACGGATATATTTCTGTGTTTCTCCCTCCTAGGGAGTAATGTTGACCTCCTGTTCGGTGTTTCCACGATAAAATGGTCAACAAGCTAACGGTATTGTACGGGGTAATACTAAGTGGCCCCAAAAAGTTAGCAAGAGGGCTTTTTTGATAGTCCAATTGGAATGAAACTACCTGAGAGTTCAAACTATTAGCATATAATTTCTACAGACACAGTCATTAAATAAATTAAAAGCAACTAAATTCTAAATTTAATACCAAATCTTGAATAATATGTAAATATTAATCAAAGTAGAGAATTTAAAAATTAATAATTGAGAGAAAGATCTAAAGAGTTTTTTTTTCATTTTCCTCAGTATGACTGTTATATAAAAATCTCTTAACAGGTTTCATTTGTTTTAATAGAACTGAATAAGAAATATGTAACTCTGAGAAAACTTTTACGAAATTATGTTTTTATAAATCATGTTAGTAACAGAATATATGTCTATTTAATATTTAAAATTTAACCAATATTTCATTAGAACATTTAGTTTTCTAATATAGGTTAATTCTTTTTTACTTCGCAAGCCTTTAATTTCGTTTATACTTCACTAAAAATTTCCCTCTGTACATGGAAACTACTCCAGGACAAAGTATGTGAATTATGAAGTTTTTCATATGATAGAAATTTTAGCACTAATCTTAATTTAATGTTAAATTACCCAATATTGATAAACTTTTTTGTGACTCTCGGAGTCCTGATTGCGATTTTTCTTGTATATACAAAAACTAACGAAACTTTTAACAAAAGGCTAACAAAAATTTAATGAATTTTGTTATATTTATGAATGTTTCAAGATATATTATCTTTGGAATAGAAATATTGAGACATTCACGAAGTAACTGACAAAAATAGAATGTAATTAGTTATAAAGATATTATTGATCTTAACCTCTTTCTCTCTAGACAATTCTTCGAATTTTTAAAGGAAGCTGTTTTAAAAACCAAAAGGATGGTGTTGTGTATTTAAAAAGCGTTAATGCCTGATTAATGCAAACAATTTAATATTTTATGATATTACATCTCAAATTTCAATAAAAGTTGAGATGACCTTCCTTGGACCGTATCCAAGATCTGGCTAACTGAAGAATGAGACAACATTACCAAAAGGCTGATTTACCTCATTGGTGTTATTTATTGCTGCTTCAACTTACAGTATCGCCAGAGGAATTATGGCCATACCATCTTTTTAGTTTTATATATATTACCTTTTCTTATTCATAATTACTGCCGTAAAGTTCTTCTAGTGCTGATACACAACACACTCTGTTACTAATCGATCAAATGTGTAGGTTGGAAACCGGCAAATTAATTAATTACCTACTATGCATCAGCAGACACTAAATGACAAAAGTGTATACTCTGATTTCTGTTATGTAACATGTAAGAATAATTCATTGTAAGATCAAAAGCTAACTTAGCGTTATAGATTCTGCTTAATTTTGCGTTCTTTTCTTTGAGGATCATGATTGTCTAGTTTCTTATATGCCAGTTTCATTTTTGCAAAGTCACATCCCTATGGCCGAACGATGGCCGAATGGTAGAGTGCTGCTCTTCGGAACCGGAGTTCGTGGGTTCGAATCCCGCTACTGGCATGGATGTTTGTAGCCGTTCGGAGTCGGCTTTAAACTGTAGGTCCCGGTCTCATTAGCCCTCGTGTGCAAAACAGTAGACCGTAGCGCTCCAAACCAAACCACATCCCTATGAATGGAATATAAATTTCACAGAATGTAACATTAACATTTTTAATTCTCCATTCAACAATATCCTTAAGAATAACTCAACGAGATATGTGGAGTATATTTAATTCTATGTCAGACTAAAATGGTTTTAATAGAATGCAAATACAAAGCTGTTTTTATTTGAGAATTTATTTTTATAATTTTGTCGAAATCTAGAACATATTATTCATTAAAATTTAAAAGTTTAGTAAATCAAATACAAAACTTTCTATGTAAATTATTTCTTGAAACTTTGTATATATATGTGTGTGTTTGTGTGTTATACACACATACATACATACATACATATACAAATATATATATATATATGTTTGTATGTATGTATATTCCTATATACTCATGCAAAGATCTGCACACACATATATATATATATGTAACTAGACGACTAAATTATTCCAAAGTCATGAAACAGTTAAGGGAAGTTGAGGTATACTGCTCGTTCATTTAATGTTTATTTTCATTGTTGAAATATTTTATGCTAATCCGAAAAAGCTACACCCATGACAGCGAAAAATAAGCAAAGAATAACAATGGAAAGCATTAATAACATCCTATAAAATTTAAAATATGAATGTTTCACAATATTTATGCAATAACTTTTATTACGGATATTAGTGATACTACTTCATCTGAATTCGATATACTCATGAAATTATTTTAAAAGAAATTACTGTTGTTATATTTAGTGTCATATTTATAAAAGATTCGTAATTTGAATACATACTATAGGATTATTTAAAAAAATGAGGTATTATATCATTTTTTATTAAATATGAGATATTATGAGATATGAGATATTTTATCATGAATGTGAATCTCTTAAATTCAAAGACAATAAATTGGCCCTTTTGCTTACTTTATCCGGCCCGTTGAAAAATCTTGCATGCAATTTTTTTTAATCTCTTCTATGCGATTTTGTTAAAATCAACAGTATTTGTATGCGTAGTGTACATATAAATAATGAAAAATATATAATAGAGAGTATTATAATTTGAACAGCTTTAACCATATCCGTACTTTAATGTATGCAACATACATACTCTCCTAAAGCGTGACTACATAGAATTGAACGTGCACTCCTCTCACTCTTCGAGGGACGCGTACTGTTGATTTTCATTTAGCTCTAGTCATTTCTTTTGAGATTAATGTTTGTTATTTTGAAAATATAATAATAAATTGAAAAAGTGGACTTTTTGTTGGTCAAATTTTAAAACATTGGTTTTATTTTATTATAATAATTGAATTATTTATTTGTAAGCCTTTGTAAAATGAGTCAATCTAAAAAAAGAAAAGTTGATTTGAAAAATTACGTGACATATTTTACTGGGCTCAAATTGTTCGCATATACACCTAAGTAAGACAATTTATTATTACTATTAGGCTTTATTAACTGTCAAATTTCTCTGTTCAAATGCTTTAAAATGATACTTAGAGTGTTTTTGTCAAAAACATTTCTAGGGCAGGGAAAAAATTCCACACAAAACATTCGTATGTGCACAGCGTACGCGGTATAATCCTCCGGCCCGTGAGACATTTTGAAAATTTCATTTTGGCTCGCGCTTAAAAGTATTTGCCCACCACTGCCATAAACGGTCAAACGACCGGTAACGTATGTGTAAAAATGCGATGGGTTAAAAATTTTACTCTTTGTGTTTGTAATACATAAACACTGACAATATACAATTTTTTTTTAAATTATATTAGTTTATTTGTTTATTTCCTTCTCGATATATATATATATATATATATATATATATATATATATATATATATATATATATATATATATATATATATCCCAGTGGAGTGCGGGGTGTGCAGGCAGGGTGTGCAGAGAACATGGATTTTCCAATAATTCTTTAATTATTGAGACATCTGAGTTCTCCATTCGGAAACGGGTTAATTAGTATGAATATAAATTTAAAAAATACAATATATAAAATATTTACCTACGAGTAGTCAAGATAATATAACTTATATACTGTCTGTAAGACACAATGAATGGTAAAATTTAGACTGTTCTGTTAAAATTCGTTTCTTTACAACAAAACAACATTGTTTTTCAGCTAATTATTTCAATAAATATAATACATCACCGAAATTAATTTACCACACTATAACATTTCCCTTTATATTAATGAAATACTTCTTTTATATTTCCTTGGAAACAAAATCTTACAATATATAAATTTAAACACTAACCATCTGCAAAATCGCATGGTCAGTTAATCAGTTAAAAAACCACAAGCGCTTCAGCACGTAAGTCCCTGCTCTAATACAACGCTTAATAAACCGTACCTTCGGATGATTTTGAATGCCAAGTGCAGGAAAAATAGCTGCACTTGCCTCAGTGCCATAGTATGCTGTTCTTCTCCAGTAGCCCATACATATAAAGCGTGATTTTCAATTTAGTGAGCAGTGCGTACACATCAGAACTTCCTATGTTCGTTTGCGCGCTACGTGGTGCAGCACCTAGTACCGCACGCACTGCGGGAATACAAGCAAGCAAATCACCATAATATCTAAATATATTATAAATAATATTTATTATATACCATATAAAGATAGGTAGACATAGGTGCAGAAAATTACTGTCCCTTATAATTTTTCCAGGGTGTGCAGTGCACACCCTGCACATATGGACCGCACGCCACTGATATATCCTCATATTTTATATATTCAATCAGGAAACAAAGTCCGGTCATTTGACCGGCTATGGTAGAAATAGGTATGCTTTAGTAAGTTTAGTGTTAATAAAAATAATCATGGGAACAATTTCAGTGATAACTATTCTCCGAAATTTAATATTTACAATTATAAATAGGCCAGTTCATGAAAAATTGCACTTTGGGATGCATGTATAGTCACTAAAGCATAAACAAACAATGTAATGTATCCATGCAAGCAATTGCAATTTGTGTCATTTAAATAACAAAGCTTATAGAGTAATATATGAGAATTTAATAAAATATTTTTCTAAAAATTCTGAATTGCTTTTAATTTAATTATTTCATTCCTAGAAAATTACCAAGGTTTACGAGAGCACACTAAATCTAACCCGTTTAGAGTTTTAAATTTACATTGCATAATTAACAATACAATGTAAATGTTTTTAACAATACTCACGATTCTGTTCTCTGATCATACATAATTTAAAATATTAGCTTCATATTTTTCATGAACAATAAAATACCTTTAAATTTTTAAAACAAAGTCAAAAGAAGATTAATCTGGAGAATCATTTCAGCTTTGGGAAATCCTTAGCTATGGTATTAGGTGTGTTGAATTAGATAGTGCAGTATAAATTACTGGTTACATTAAAACAAATTGAACAAATAAAAGACAAATCAAATTCAAAACAATTATTCCATAAAAAATTTATAAATGGAGTATGGAACAGTTTCAATGCTTTTATTTAATCATATGTATTTAACATAATTTTAACAAACGTAGAACTTTAGGTCAACTTTTTAGGTCAAGTTCTTGACATATTCCTGTTTTTCGAAATGTGAGTTAAGTAATAATAGAAATACACTATGAAATATAGTAGTACTTTCTCAAAATTTGGATTATTTGGAGCATTAACTTTTATTTGCTTAAGAAGAACTATTTGGATAACGAATTCCCTGTATTTTCTCTCCTAGAATGGAATAAAGAATTATTCGTACTTAAGCAATCTTCAAGCCAGCAGAGGCTTATTCGTGATACTTAGAATTTTTTAGAATAGCTGGATTGAATAATAAACTTCTTTCGACCTAAATAACGTAGGGACTGAATTATAATATATTCGTAAGGTATGCAAAGGTGAAAAAGTATTCGAGGCGTGGTCGAAATAAACATTGCAGCCGCGACCAAGAGTATTTTCAGTAAAGTAACAACAGATTTTAAAATAATTTTAATACATTATTCATAAAGGTAAATTAAAGAGGTTTGTCAAAGATGTGCCTTGGTGTTGATAAAATACTTCGAAAATTCTTTAAGACTAGAATTTTTCAGCAAAATATATCTTGCTTACGAGAAGAAGTATCGGTATCAACTGGTCTATTCTTCGAAAAATCGAAATTGACTTCAGATTAATATATATATATATATATATATATATATATATATATATATATATATATATATATATATATATATATATATATATATATATATATATAAATGAATTTGTGTCTGTATTCGATAGACTCAACAACCATACATCCAATCATCGTGAAAATTTGGAAAATTATTAGATATATCCCTAGGAAGGTTTTTGAAATTTTTTAACGTTCGAAATCCATTCCTTCCCCCTTTTTCGAGCGTTTCATGTCATTATTATAAGCATTATTTTCCGGTTAAAAGCAAACGATTAACTTTTTAATTTATCTCATCATAGCTAAGTGAAAGAGGCAATAATTTTTATCAATGTGACGTCTTTCCGTTAATCCCATGCAATTGTTTTAAACGCAGTTTTCCTCTGTTAAAAGCAGAAGATTATTCAATTTATCACATAATAAATAGGTGAAAATGATATTTTTTTTATCATTATAACGTCATTCCTTTAAATACCTCATTTATTCATTTCTTATTTTATATTATTTAAACATCATCTGCGTAGTATCAATTCCTTGAATTTTAGGTTTGACCTGCAAATTTAGATATAAAATGATTAACTTTCATTCCTATGTGACTCAAATTATAGAATTTTTATATAAGAACTAATTTTAAATTGAATTCTTGGTTAATTTTTTATGTTACAATGAAATGTTTATTAACAATATTCTAACAACAAAAAGTACAAATTTCAGTGACTCTCATAGGTAAATAAAAACCTATAATTTTATATAGTTATCGTTATATTCATATGGTTGTCAATACGAATGTGTGTTTCTGTTTCATACAAAACCATGGGGTTTGTCATAAATTTCCTTAATTTTGGACAACATTTATTAATACCAATAAAATTAGCACTGTTGCTGTCAAAACCTCTGCTTCCTATTCTACCACGTAATATGGCAAGATCTGTTAACGTTGCTACTCATCGTAGAGTAGTAATATAGTAATGTAATTTAGGGTTAAACTTATATTTTATAATAAAAAAAGTGTGACCAAATTTAATATAAGACACAAATTCGATGCAAAATTAATCGCTATCACGTAAACCTATATTTTATTATTTTTATTTGTTGATATTAAGAACAGTTTTCATTTGTATGTTTTTTTTATACAAATTACCCGATAAGTCATAGAGTAACTAACTTTGGACAGAAATCCTTGATACCGCCAAATGAATATATTCGATATTAATACATCTTCTGTCCACCATGTGACAAGATAATATAACAAAAAAAATTTTCATACAGTTGGTTGTTATTGTATATTTAGAGTACCGCAAAATAATTTATTGGCGTCAAAAGATGGAAAGAAGCATTCTCGCCAATATAAGTTTTCAACCAAAGAACATTTATGGCAAGGGAATTATATTTCAGCAGAAACAAAATAAAATTTAGATTTGATTATCTGATACTATCGGGATTAAGTGGGGATCAAGCTATTGAAAAATCTGGCTGATTGGACAACTTTATGAACCGTCTATGGTTTTATGTAACTTCCTCCACACATTTTCTGCGATATTGGCAGTTGTATGATTGCATATTTTTAGCATATTAAAAATGGCATGCACATAAAACAATTTTATACTATGTTTAACACCTTTTTATTTTCTACGAAATTGATAGAAAGACAGGGATATAAAAAGAAGGTTGGATGCACAAAAAATCCGGGAGTAGATGCTGTTGAGTACGGAAAGGATGGAGATATGAGAGGAAAAGAATCCTTGCAAGGATTGTGTAAAATAGCCTTAATGACAATTGAGAAAGTTCTACACTCTTATTTCTGCATGTTTGCTTTTGAATTGGTATAACATAGAAATTTATTAAAATCGTGTGGAATAGGACTGATCATTTTGGTTTTTAGTCATAACCGAAGTTGATTGCGAACAGTACTAAAAATAAAGAATATTTTTGTGTGAAAATGTTTTGGTTTGTTTTGGAGCGCTACGATTTATTGCTTTGTCGCGTTATTATTGGCTAATGAGACCAGTATCCTCTGTTTGAAACCGATTCCGAACGGCTACGAATATCCATACCCATTCAGCCATGATTAGGAAAAAAATTATATAAAAATTTTGCACGAGGCGAAAACGACGCTTGATCCTTGATCATTTCAGAGAATTGTAAAATGGTTGATCAACTTCAGGGTAGTCCGGAATGTTTAGCAAACAGGAGAAGTTCTTCGAAACTATTGTCCAATTTTCGTACTCTTATTTTGCACACGCTTTCACATCTTATTGATGTACAACTCAGGTTTAATGGAAACTGAAGTATAAAAACCGAATATCGTTATAATACGCTTATAATAGAAATATATAAATATGCCAATGACTCGAACTGCAATGTGACAAATTTAGAGAGTTATGCGAGAAACGAAGCACGGGCACAGTTGCTAGTTCATTTATAAAATAAAATAAAAGTTGGCATAAATATCTAGAATAAAAATTCCTGAATACTTTAAGAAGATTTTTTTTACAAAGAAATTATGTTTCATTAAATTTTTTATAAAATGTTTTTAAGTATTTTATTTAATTGGAATACAAAAGAATAAATATGATTTTTTATATAAAGTGACATTTATATGTTTATATTCCATCCCTACAGTCATAACCCTATTTTTTCTGACCAAACTAAGACAAACTGTTTTTATGTGATATAAGTTTTAAGCATTTTTTGTTTTAAATTTTTTTGTTTAATCGCCTATGGCTGAAGAAACTTTGCTAACTAAAGAAAAAGTGTAGGTTTTGTGTTGTGAGAATGTGTACTTAATTGGGTAATTAAAAAAGTCAGTGCAGTGCAGTCTTCAGCTTTTGTGATGCCGTTGGCAAACCTAAAAAATAATGCCCTCCTCGCTTTTGAAAAAAACTTTGAATATTTTTTAAAGAAAAACAGTATTGTAAAATAACTTTTTTAACCAGAAAAAAATAACATAATTTGATGAAGTAATTAATACTATTTCGGATTTACTGAAAACTGTTTTATTGAAAGTTAAATTTTTTTTTGCCACTCCTAAATTTTACCACCATTAGCAATCCCCTGCCTTGCCTACTGCCTAGGGCCAGTTTTGCTATAGTCACAAGACAACAGCATGTCTCTAACTGAAGCAATTACCCTTATTCAAACCATTCATTTATTAATAAGCAATTTAAAGAAAACCCAAAAAAGGAATTATTTGGGCATTGTTAAAAATAATCATTTGTACGTCTTCGTATAAAACCATTTAAATCTCCAGAAAGAAGTTTCGTTGTTGACACTTTTTGGGAAAGACAAGAAAGAGCCAAATTATTTACATCTTCCAAATGTCTTCATATACTGCATCTAAAAGTGGTTAGAAGGCATTGCGGACTTTACAAAAAACTCAGTTGTACATTAGTAACTTATAATTATGAAACTTATATTTACTGAAGAATAACTAAAACAATGGCATTACAATTTTTGAAACATACAACTCTTTTGAAAGATTGAATTTTTTTTTAAAACTTCTGTTAATTTTTAAAATGTTTCTTGGGCATTAAATTTTAAAATTTCCCTCCTAAATTTGCCTTGAAATCTTGTTGAAAATCTTGAGAAACTTGTAAAAAATCTTGTAGAAATTCAGATATATGTAAATTTAAATTAAGTTTTGACAACTGTAAGAAAGTCAGAATTTAAAATGGACACAGACACTCAGTGTATATTAGGAGAATTTAATAATAATTTTTTAGGAATCCATAAAAAGTTAAGTTGAAAGAGACACTTTAAAATTTAATAAATTTCAAAACAAATTTTAAAAATTTAAATCAGTTATTAAAAATTACCTGTTTTTAAGAAAAGTTTTAACGTTATTAAGTTATACCTTAGTGAGTATGTATGTTACATAAATTTAAGCCAATAATTTACAAAAAATCTTTGTAACATCCACTATCTTTTTAATAGGTAATGCAATAAACAAGTAATTAAGAAGTTGCAGCTACATCAGAGGAAGCATTTAATCATAGGATAAAACATTCACTACTTTTAATAGCTTAATTCTTCAAAGACTGTATCTTCAATTCACCTGAAAACTTTGTTGTTTGTCAAAGGAGTGGTATCGATACGGATTAATTCTTTTCTTACTTTACGTTTATCTTCTGCTGGGAAATTGGTTGATTGTGAGGTTTTGTTAATTGGATATTTGCTAACTGGCATTTGTTAAATGGAAAACTTACTTTTGTAAAGTGTTTGCTTATTCTCTTGTCTATTCCACAAGCTTGACTGTAGAGTTTGTTTTCATTGAAATCTTCCATATAGATTTCAGAGTGAATAAAGTGCTTAGTTGAAAGATGCATATTATTTGGTTCCAATATACGGCATAAAAGAGATGACAGAGTAATTTTAGAGATAATTAGTTTTGCTATTCAAAACTTTCAAGAATATTTGAGTTTAAAGAATTTTTGAAATATTTTACAAATATAAAACTGCATAATGACGAAATATAAAAACATTCAGTTATTTAAGCATTAAATGGTTATTAATAATTTTAAAATATTTCCAAGTAACTTTTAAGGTGTTTACTAGGTTACAAGGTTAAAAACCTTTAACGTAACTAATATACTCTTTTTTCCTTTCTAGTATATGTTGAATCAATATTTTCGAGCTTTTTAAATTCAAAGAAATGTACTGAAAAGTAAGGAAATTATTACTTCCATTCGACACTTGCAAAGCATATCACAAACGAAAAATATACATACTTATTGATTATTTTAGCTAGCAATATTTCTTTTATGCTTTCTTCGTAAATCGATAACGATTTGTGAAAGCGAAGTAAAGAATAATTCAAGGACTCTCTTGTAGCATTTGTACAAAATAAGAGCCATTACGATTTTCGAAGAAAACGACAATCAATTTAAGCATGTATCTGTTTATCCTCATAAAACTTGTGATAAAAGTAATACGACAGATGTTTCGGATTTAGTTTGGCAATTTTGTTCAATTTTTTTTTCAGCTTCGATAAATCTTTTCATTTTCTGTAGGGTGATCTTATTTAGCTAATGCCAGTTTACCGACTCGCTAGCAAAAAAGAACCTACCTCTGTTGAGGATTAGATGGTTCAAAAAACCTTTGCTGTTTTACATCTTTTCTCATTAACAGCTCACACTTTGTATAAGCATAACATTACAGTAAACAAACTGATTTCAAAAATTATCAAAAGCTTTAAGTCTTAATAAAGGGTATATTTTTTAATCACTTACATGAAATTAAAGGTAAATGTTTTATTCCTTAAACTCTAAAATTACATTTATGTTATAACACCTGTCACTTTCTACAAACATAGCATTACTACTAAGAAATTAATTTAAAAACGCTAAAGGGTTCAAGATTTAACAGAGAGAATATTTTACAAACTAGCATTATTTCTATTGCTTGGATTGAATAAAAAAAAGTTTTATATCCCAAATTTCATGTATATCTTAATTAACATGTTTCACTTCTTTCAAACATATCGCTACTGTAAAGAAATCGATTTAAGAAATGGGAAACAGTTTATTACATTAAGGTGTAGACTGACTTTCGTTTTAAGGTTATTACTTTCTGATTTAACTTTTTCTCGTTTTCTTTCTCGTTTTATATTATATATTAATATTTTCATTTTTCATAGTAACAATAGAATAATAGAATTATTGAAACCAGATAAGTGAATAATTCACGAAAAATTAAGAGTTTTTAAATATTTTATATATATATATATATATATATATATATATAATATATATATATAAATATATATATATATATATTATATATAAATATATATATATATATATATATATATAATAATATGTGTGTGTGTGTGCGCATACACACACACACACACAAAACAGTTTGTTTTTTCTTTTTATGTTTAAGTTAAAACTGAAGCGATGTACTGAAAATTCATTTTTAGTTATTTTTTTTTATATAAATCTTATTTAGATAAATATACATTTTTTGTTCGTAATCTCAATATTTGTAAATGAAGAAAAAGAAAAACTTTTCTGCTTTGTGAATAGAGAATGTTTCTATATACGTGAGAGTAAAATACTACAAAATTTTACTCTTCAGTAGATTTAAAAGAAATTAAAAATGGTGCCATAGGTTTAACGATCACATATATTGATATCAGAAACTAAGAAGCGAATTTAATAACATTGCATAACACATCTTTGAAGTAATATTCATAATTAGACAAGTACTACCATTAAGAAACATTTTATGTATTTCTTTAATGTAATACAGAAAGAGCAGTAAGTATTTGAAATACATTTTATAAGCATGAAGTATGTATTATGCAAAGGCTCAAGGGGATAATTAATGTTCAAGGAGTTTTCATAATTTTTATTTTTGAGAATAGTATTTCGAATACATAATTTACACTTGCAATAAAAGTAACTAACATACGGAATTCGAGGAACTGATGTGAAGGACACCTATATTTTTGTCCTTGCTTAAATGTTTGGCTTCAGTCCATCACTTCAGCTATTGTGACCTTTAGATTTCTTTGTAAATATTGACGTTATAAAAATATTTATGCTTGAGTTAAAAACGAGTTCTTGATATTTTCTTTAGTTATATTCATAACAAAATGAAACTTTAACATTATTTATACTGTGAAAATCTTTTACTAAGTATCGTTTATGTACCAATTTTACTATAATAATCCTACCATAAGAAATTAAAATTTGAGATGTTTATTTAGGAGATCGTAACCATGATAAATATCATTTCTAAGTTTATTTAATTCACATAATGAAAAGCGTTTAACATAAAAAAGTACTATGATCACAAACTATGAATCCAAGGCATTTAAACAATTTAATTGTAAATGGTTATTTTTTTATAAGAAAATTTGATCAAAATTAAGCGTAAAATTAATGAAAACAATAATATTGCAACAATAGCATATTTATCTGTAATTTATGGCAAATTAAACAATTACTATCAACAAAGTGTTATAAATAAATGACAATAAGAAATTTATATTTTATGTAATTTGTTTAAAAAAATTATAACTATATAAGATAGTATTTTTTAGATTTTACTGGGAAATAAGATGCCCTATGGTTCATTTTGTACTACTAGAGAGTTTATTAGATTGGAATTTACCTATCGGAAATAAAGCCTATTTCGAAATGCTATAAACTTCCATTTAACAAGGAGACTGGAATTCACCGACTTTGTTTTGAAAGCTATAGCTTCATATTTTCCCTTAGAAAGACATCATGGTTGGTTCAAAGTATTATAATGTTTATATGATACTCTCTACCAAAAATAATCCAAAAAGTCTTTAATATTTACATTGTTATGCCTTTTTCCATTTGTAAAATTATTTTATGATTTCAATGGAATCGAAAGATGTTGAAAATCACATTTATGTTATACGACCCGCACAAAAAAAGGGCACAAGTGATTGGTAAAAAGTTTTCGAAGAATATCGGACTTAGAAAGTTAATGCATTATTTTATCGAACTTTTATCCTTCATTTTATGAATAAATTTATTTTGAATTCTCTGATCGGTTTTACTAAAGATATGCAAATAGCCCTATTTCCTTCTATTATAGATTTACTTACATATTTTATAGCGTAATACCCTAAGTAGATGATATTCATGAATAGGAAGAGTATCGTGATATATAAAAAAAATGCTAATCGTTTTCTCGAATTATAAAAAAACATGGAATTCTTTTTCCAATGGATTATCTATTAAAGAATCATTTAACGACCAAAAAATTGTTCTTCCGAATCGATATCACAATCGGAAACACCTGATATTTTGACCTCCAAAACTTGTTCCCATTCCGTAAATGATACATCCATAACAAAGCTAAGGAAAGGACTTGATTCCTTAGATCTTACAATCTTCAAATCTATATGTTTTAATAAAATATGTTTCGAAAACAGATTTAGTGTTTTCAGCGAGTTGCTGAAAATCCATAATAGCCATTTTCTCATTTCCTTCTCCCTTTTACAACCTTATCTTCACAGAAAAAACAATTGCAGTTATATTACGAGTGTTCTTTGTGGAATAGTAAAAGAGGGATCCCAATACATTAAATAAGCCTTCTCTGTTTTTAGCACAGTAAACTCAAAAATTTTGAATCTACGCATAAGAAATTTTTTCATTGTTAACTTGCACTGTTCACTAGTAGATAGGATTTTCTTCTTCAAATTTTATGAAGATTTAAAGTTAGGTATTTGTCTATTTACAGGAATTATGTTGAAATGAATTGTCCTTCTCCCAAGAATTAAGATAAAAAGGATATTGTGATCTGCTTGACGGAATTTTAATCTCTAAAATAGTTTAATTTAGTTTTGACAAACGTGTTTACAGCAAATCCATTTAATCGGAAAAAAATGTTAGGTAACGATACAAACTAACTCAGAAAGTTTTGCAATCTTAAATAAGAGAGATCGATTCCTAAATTGCAGAAATAATAGGTTTGGTTTGGTTTGGAGCGCTACGGTCTACTTTTTGCAACACGAGGGCTAATGAGACCGGGACCTACTGCTTAAAGCCGATTCCGAACGGCTACTAACATCCATGCCATACTAGGATTCAAACCCATGAACTACGGTTCCGAAGGCCAGCACCCTAACCATTCGGCCAGAAATAATAGGAAAAATGAAAAGAAGGCAACCGTTTCAAAGTTTCATATGCTTCCTTTGATATTTCCTTTAATCGAAGATATGAAGTACTTCAATGAACGAATGTGAGTTAATGTGTTAAAACTAACAATTTTTAGAGTTTCTTGTTGGAGTGTGGGCCATGTACTTATTTTCCTTTCTTTGACCCAGATATACATTTCAAAGCAATTTGTTTGACAACAAACCCTAATGATTTCCCCACTGCTTTCAGTGTAAACACCTTCTAAATTTTGATTTAATTTAACTTTTTTCTTTCACTCTTTATGTGTTAAAAAAAAAAAAAAAACGGGAAAAATCTTCTGCTAGAAGTTCTATAAAATCATTTTTTACGCTCTAAAATTATCACAAGGAAATAAGTGACACTTTAAAATGAATTGTTTTGAAGCTTTTAGCTATGCTTAAAAGTGCTGTCACACCCTCTTGCACTTGTTCCGCAAGTTATGTTTTTATTTGATTTTCATTCTTGGAGTATAGTTCAAGGTAAAATCAATACAGGGGAAATAGTTCTAATTAATTATGGTTGGTAGAATATATAAGCGTAAGATTACATTGAACATTTTACCTGATGTTCCTTGAACTGAGGCTTGGTATTCTCCAATAAATTGGTGATGTAACATTTAGTAATACGCATCCATACTTTCTTCAATGAATTTTATTCCGAAATCCTCTATTACAAAGTATTAAGGGGACATAGCACGAGACTTATAACCTTCATTTATAATAGCCATTTCATTCATCATATAATAAAAAGTTGAAAAGTCAGACAATATTTCTAAAAAAATTTCTAAAAGTTGAAAAGTCCGTTTAGAAATCATTTTTTTACAAGATTATTAATAACGCTCTAGCTTTGAAAGAATTACTTAATTTTGTCATTTCAATTAATATATTTCTAAAAGTAAGATACAAAATATGCATCCAATGAAAACAGTAAAATATATTTTTATTTCTATAAACCTGAAACTTTAACTGCATCTGCCATTTTTAAATTTAAAGAGAAATAAAGCAGTTAAGAAATTGAAACTGTACAGAAAATTAGCCTTTATCATGATATAAAATAAAATATATTACTATTTATATAATTGAATTTCATAGAATAAAAAAGATAATTAGTTTTTGTTTGGTATACAAATTAGTTTCTGATTTAAAAAAATTCGAAGTTATTTTGGGAGTAAGTGTATTTCTACTTTTATAATGGACACATTTTTTATGTTTTTTTTAATGTAATGTTTCATTAAACGAAACGAAATAATTTTTATAAATTTAGACCCTTATTGATAATTTATGATTTATTTTATTCTAAACAGAGCCCAATTAAGTTTTATATTGAGTCAATCGGCTGTTATAATGAAGATTTTTCAGGTCGAAAGGTACTAACCCGTAATACCTCTGGAATCTCGAGTCTGTTTGGTAGATAAAATTGTTGAAAGCCATACACCCACTTAAGGAGAATGTTATATCTGATGCATATAATATGCATTTAAAAGAAAATATTCGTCTGAGAAATAATTATAAGAGAAGTTGTATTTTATTAAAATAAAGTTACTTCGATAAGACTGACGCCCACGATTGTTTGGTCATAAAAATTTAAGTACTTTTTTAATAGGTATGATTAGATATAACTAGATTACAAAAAATGAAAGTGTTCATATAGATATGGTGCGTGACTATGTGGGCGGGATGGATAAATATGTTCCTTTAGACATCGAAAAACAACAGGAAAAATTTTTGAAATTTGTAACTAGTATCGTTTTTTCCAGTACTAAGAAATTAAAACTGTTTGAGATGTTATCAACATACTTTTAGTAGGGGTATTATATAAGCGCAATTAGGGCTTAGTGGTGGATATAATTGTTAAGAAATGTTACTGGAATTTTTTTATTTAAAGAATAAATAATTTAAACAAAAAATAAAAATTTTAAGAGAAAAATGCTTGAAAATTAATGATTTCTTAAATGAGATAATTTGCTATAATTGCAGCTAATTAGTTTCTATCTTTTAAAAATATTAAATAAAAAATAACTAATACTAGAAAACTTTTCTTAATTTACTTTGGTGTGCTTTTGTTACGTAAGGGAATTTAACATTATAGCATATAAAATGCAAATATTTGTTACTGAAAAGTCAATTGGCTTGTTTCTAGTTATTTAATAGCTCCTAATATTGTTTTAATGAAAAAAAAAACCAAATTATTAATACCGTATCAGTCTTCTAGATTATTTACAACTTAGAGTAGGGACAGAAAATTCGAATCAAAATTTTATCTAACTAAATGGTACTACATTAGTTGTTGATTCTTAAAAATTGAACCAATTTTCATATTGGTGTAGGAATGAATCAAGTATTTTTTGTTCATTCAATTGATTTTAATCAAGAGAAACTATTGGTTTAAGTTTGAAACGAATTTATAATTTTAGAAAATATTGATATAAAAATTTTGTTCTAACCATAAAAAATTTACTGTGCTTAATTATTTATTATGTTAATTTGCTTATTTCTTTATGATCTATATATTGCTTGTTTCTGATGATATCTTTGGCTTATGTTTTCATGTTAGAGCCAAATCATTTCATTAGTTTTCTTTGACAAAATCCCATGTAATGCAAAACTTGAGGGCTTGGCCCAGGCAGTTTTGTAGTACCTGTATCCTGTGATCCTGTGATTTCTTTATGAGTGTGATAATAATAAAAAAGTCAGACTTTTAGGAAGAAAAATATTTTAAATATTATAACTATATTAAAATTTTCTTGATATTTGTTCCCTATTTTGATTAAATTTTTAGACAAATACTAAGTACATCAGTTTCACGAGTTATTTCAGAAATTTATAAGGAATAATCAGATATATGGTTTTGGGTTTTTAAATTTATTCTGTAAAAAGTGTAAACTTCAGGCCCCTATTGGCAAAACTACAGACAGCTATTATAACAACATTTTTGTACTGATACTAAAAAATAAACATATTTCATTTCTTCTTTAAAAATAACCTTCAACCCTTAAAACCTTTTTTAATGAACTTTCAAGAGATTTTTTAAATCGAATACGATGTCACTGCATACTGATAACGAGAAATTACATAAAATGCCCTTGTATATTACTTAAATAAATTGTCGAATTTGAAATAACCTCCCTCAGCAGAATTCTTACGCACTTTAAAAATAGCTGAAATGATTATTTGACCACAGGGTGATGATACAATGTTTAATATATAGTTTAAAAAAGTATAATGATTAATGGAAATATTATAATAAATCTTTTAAAAGTTGATCATGATTCAATCATATTTTAGATGCTTAAGAAAGCTATATGCACATAATGCTTGAAAAGTTTGTTCTCAAAACTATTATTGAGTGAGCTTAATATAACACACACGCTCTCATTTGACCATCCATATGTATGTGTGTGTGTATATATATATATACAGGTATAAGACAAAATAATAGGACCAGTTGTGAAAAATGAAAAAAAATTAATTGGTAAGGGGTTGGGCCACCTTTGGCCCGAATGACAGCTTGCATTCGACTTGGGATTGACAAATAAAGGACTTGAACAAAGTTCATCGGAATTCGATCCCATTACTCATGAAGGGCCGTCTCGAGTTCAGATACTGTGCGTTGAGGAGGAAACCGAGCACGGACTTTGTTCTCTAAATAACTCCACAAAGGCTCAATGATATTGAGATCCTGAAACTGACGACATCAGGTTAGATGTTCCACTTCATCCTCATGCTTATGTAACCATATTTGGTGGCAGCAAGACATCTGAACAGGGGCATTGTCATCTTGGAATACAGGACCTTCTCCTGGAAAGAGAATCTGAAGCATAGGCTGAAGATCATCTGCCTCAAGACAACGAGAAGCCGTAATCCACCGGAAAATATTGTGGCCTACACCATCACAGAACCTTCTCCATGTTTCACAGCTAGATCCAGGCAATCAACATGAAATGTTTCTGCTGGTGTTCACCAGACAAACACACGTTCGGTGGTCTGGAATAATGTAAACAAGGATTTATCAGACCAAATGACTTATTGACCACATCTTTATGACCCATTGTAGTTGTGTCCAGTTTAGGTGGTCTTCGCACAACTGTAGTTTTTTCATAGCCTTCAGTGCCGAAATTAATGGTTTTGGAATAGCTACTCTGCCTTGAATGTTTGCAGCATACAAGTCTCGTTGATAGTTTTCATGGTTACTGGATTCAAAAGGTTGGTATTCATCTCAGATATTTTCTTCATAGTCGTCTTGCGATTTCGGGCGAATATTCTATTCAACACTCGTCTATCACGATCCTTTAATTTCGACTTTTGTCCACTGTTGTGCTTCACAAAAGACACCTTACAAAGGTTTGTGTAGGTTGTCGTAACCCTTGACACAGTGGTCCTTGAAACAATCACAAGGTTAGTTGTTCTGGACACGGACGCTCCAGCGAGGCTAGCTACAGTTATAATGGCTCTTTTCACTTCGGAGAGTTCGGACATAATTACACTTTGCTGGGACTAGAATTTTCTCATGCAACTCTCCCACTGCGAAATACTTGACTGATACCTTCCTTTTCGCCACCACTAGGTGGCACACTGTTGATACAGGAGGCAGCCGTTTATTGGACGACTCATTTTTAAATGGAGTGTTCCTATTATTTTGTCCCATACCTGTGTACATAGACATACCACATACTATATGTACATATTTACACACACGTGCCACATTTCATATTATTTAGTTTATACGTATGATAACTTACAAACTTTTCCTAAAACTTCAGGAAATTTTGCGCATAAGTGCCTCTAGACCTAGAAGGAGGAGTGTGTAAGAGACAAAAACAAAACTTTGGGGTAAACTAGTGTAAAGAGCAGGAGAAGCGCATATTTAATATTTAAAAAATTCCATACAGGATTTTAAACAAATCGAGTTCTATATACGTCTTGATTATAAAATTTCTCTAAATAATAAAGCTTATAATTTTTTAGTGTGCTGCAAAGTTGTTTGATTGCAGCCGGCAATCCTTACTCCACATCTATTGGTTATTGTTGAGCTTTCGGGGCTGGAATTTCGACAATTCTATAAAAGTTTCGTCATGTCATTTCTGACGTTGCTTATTCTGTAGTGTAATCTTACTTTAAGTCAATTAAATACTTTTGTATTTCTTATTAACTCTTTGTGTTCTACTGGACCTCACAATCTTCAAAACTATTTTTACGATTTTCACTGACTAAACATTGTTTACATTGTTTTCGACAATGTTCTATGCCATTTTCATCCTCTTAC
>CM063503.1:124030426-124060426 GCA_032207245.1 Pardosa pseudoannulata | reverse complement strand
GCGTGGAGTCTTTTGAAAAGCAAGAGCACATTCCAGTGGCTGAATGGAAAGTGTCGTCCTATTGCCCTAGATCGGAAGGAATCAAATGGAATAAGGCCGCACCACACCTCAGCACTCTTGACCTTCAAGGAAAACAACTTTCAGGTCACGGTTCTCAGACATGGCCATTGCCACACTGGGTGTTACTACTGTTCGTAAATTTGGCGTCATTTTTTAGCAAGTTAAATCATAGCGTGACTGAAAAATGCAAGTTATGCAAATAATTTCATTTGGAATTTTTTAATAGAATTCGGGACTCTTCACCGGGAATACAAAGGGAAATAATGTTTGAAACATATTTCATTTTAGACCATATTAAGCATTTTCTTTGAACCGTTTCTCTTAAAACGAGGTTTAACGAAATTTTACAGTATTTCCAGGATTTTATTCTCCCTCTAGCCAGAGTATCAGTCAAGTCCAGAGTACTGGCTTTTAGGTCTATAGCCTAATATAAAATACTACATTTAGAATTACCTTTAGAAATTTTAGTGCTACAAAATTAAACCTCAGAGTGTATCCCATGTAAACGAGAATCAGATATGAAAGCATCCAATAGACTTGTTTGGGTTTGGATAAAAGCTCTAGGGTCAATTTTCTGCAAGGCAAATTTAATCAAATTAAGATGTATTGCTTAGAAACGATTTTACAAGGCAAAACAGTCCTTTTCACATATATATATATATATATATATATATATATATATATATATATATATATATATATATATATATATATATATATATCCCACATACACATATACACATAAATATGGATTTGTGTGTGTACGTGTACCTTTGAGTGTATATATACATACATGATAGATGTAAATATGTTGACAGATGCTTCGGCTTAGAGATTAACCTGATCTCTTACGCAGGACCATTTCGCACGTGCTTTGAAATATTTATACACAAACTGGTTAATGCGACTTTGAACGAGAACTAAAAGTTAAATATAGGTAAAAAATTAAAACAAAGTTGGATTTCTCTCCACAGTACGAATTCAAACTCTCTCTTCTGTAATGAAGGACTTTTTAGAGACGAGTTAATTTGTCATCCCCGATTAAAAGGTTAAGTATATACCTGAATGCTCGCCACGCATATTCGTTTAACCTTAACTTGTTTTCCAGAATTCAACTTTAACGCTAATGGATTTTACTTGCTGTAACAAATAGATAGCCAGTAGCTTCCTAAAAGCTTTTTTCATATGAAATAAAAACTGCTTCCTTAGGTGGTTGCTAAATTGCTATATAGGTACAGACTGATATTCTAGATAGCGTGAATGACAGATGATGGTTTCTCTTACTTTAACTTTAATACAAGGAACTGATTTAAAACATTTAATCTGAATAAGCATTATATTACTATTAATCTAATAGTTCAGTGAATCGCACTGTTATTAAGATTTTTTTATGTTGCTTAGATAATTCATTAGATTGCCACAATTATAATTTGTAATTGAGTCAGTGACCAGTATAGTATGATATAATGCTTACCATCAAAGACTTCTCTTACAAATCTGGTTTGATGGTCTCCCACATCAAAGAGCATCTAAAGAAAGGTAGTGAAGCCTCGACCGCATGTATACAAGCATTGATACTTATTCTCTAAATTTGTGCTACATTGTTCAAAGCCTTATCTTTTGTCCATACGCGTAATGGACAAAGCATATCAACAGTAATTTTGCCTTTTTAGGTGTTGCTATTAAAAATTCTTGTTGTATTAACTCTGATGGTAGCTCCTCTTAAATTCTAAAATGTTCTCACTTGAAGTACTGAGCTGAGTATATAAAGAGTTAATGTATTAATTTTTTATCAGTAATTAGAACTAAGATTTTAACCTTTTCGTAAGCTATTTATTTCTCACTCCACGTTTCCAAACTTTCAAAACAGAGCTGCTAATTTTATTCAATTGATCGAACAATATATGACAGCGCAAAACCGAAGCGGTAATCAGACTTCCCGTCGTTTCTATAACAAGACCAATATATTATAATGGGTTTTACGCTTCCCACAGGTATATTTTGTAAGATCGGGTAGGTGAGAAGTAATCTTCCCACGGCCCACGAAAGCGTTAAAAGATCTTTTCACTGATATGTATAAGAAAATTTGGATTCTAGACATAAATGCATACTACTTAAAACGTTAAGATATTCTATAAATAAATGAGAATTAGACAGAAGCTAGGTTCTGAAGAGGAACTGGTATTTTATCAATTTAAAGAAATTCAAAGACTGCAACAATGCGGATCAGAATTGTGCATTATTAACTTGCTAGAATCGATGAAAAATGACTCAATTTAAATTATCTAAAATTTTTAGAGGTTCTGTAAAAGGAAAGTAATAAATAACCTGACAAACAAGGTTCTTCAAAGTAGATTGGTACTAAGTAACTTGAAACTTTTCAGGTATGGCGTATAACCAATAGTACTTCAAATTTGATCTCACTCTATTCAATAAGTTTTACAAAATATTCCTCGAGATCTTCGTGTTCTATTAAAATGACTTGCATTTAAAACATGTATTTTATATTTTGTTTTAAAAGACGCTTATACTTGCATATGTACATAATACTTATTTAATAAGATTGGTTTGGGTTTGGAGCGCTGCGATCTACTGTTTTGCTACGCGAAGTGTAATAAGACCCCGATATATTGCTTAAAGCCAATTCCGAACGGCTACAAACATCCATGACATTAGCGGGATTGGAACCCACAATATCGGTTACCGAAGAGAGGCGCTTAATCATTTGGCCATAGTTTGGGTCATTCAAGATTTGCTTTTTCTTCAAATGCACGTTCAACAGAAAAGTCACCTTTATTTACTCTCATTTTAATATAATAATTTGCTTTTAATGTTATTTAAAAAATGAGGGTTTTTAGAACAGTACTTTAGCTAATATTTGATGTAGTTTTTATCTAAAAAACAACTATATTTATTATTTAGATGTTCAGTGTACTATTAATAACACATCGAAAAATTCAAACCATTTATTGAAATTAAACAAAACTTTATATAAGACTTTTAGAAGAAGCTATATATATATATATATATATATATATATATATATATTTATTTATTTATAAACTAAAATCAAAATTAGGATTTGAAAAATCAAATTTCTTTTCTTTTATATGTTATTTAAAAAATGAGGGTTTTAAGAACAGTACTTTAGTTAATATTTGATGTAGTTTTTATCTAAAAAACAATTATATTTATTATTTAGATGTCCAGTGTACTATTAATAACACATCGAAAAATCCAAACCATTTATTTAATTAAACAAAACTTTATATAAGACTTTTATAAGAAGCTATATATATATATATATATATATATATATATATATATATATATATATTTATAAACTAAAATCAAAATTAGGATTTGAAAAAATAAAGGTCTTTTCTTTTACTATATAAAGTCCTTTAATTTAGGATAGTTTGAAAAATATTACAAAATTTGTAAAATTTGTCAGAAGTGTATAAACCTCTTTTTGTGATCTAGAACTAAATATTGACTCTCATTACTAAAAAATTTAGTCCTAATTTAAATTACTTAAAATTAGATGAAAATTACATAAAAACCGAAAGATATTCAGTTATTTAAAGTAGGTAAAAGTGCAAAAATAACACTCTTGTGGAAAATCGTGGACTAGAGAAAGTTTTGTAACCTAGAGATTACTTCATCAACAGGATGAGTAGATACCATTGATAGCTCCGATGCAGTAAGCATACTGTATCAATTTGATTCCTGAAACGTGATATGTATGTAAATTATACCCTGATTTTTAAAATTCTTCTTTTTAAAATGATGAGCAATGAAGTCATAATAAGACACATGATTGGTTGTTGAATTTTGAAGGGGGATTTTTTTAAACTAAAAAGTCATCATTATGCTTGCATGAAACTTAAGGTCAGGCGAAGTACAGCATTTACAAAACTTGTTTATCTTAAAAAAATTCCGAAAAATTATGTTATCAAAAAGTGTTTTTGATGTATCAATACAATGCCCAGAATAAGGATTGAGAGACAGCTTTGAAATAAACCTAGCATCAGAATGTCCAAGAAAAATATTTCATGATAGCAAAAATCACTATCCATTTTACTTAAAGCAAAAGTAGGTATTTTTTAATTTTTTAAAAAAGAACATTCATTACTATAAATTTATGATCGTAAGACACAAAACTGTATTATTCGGTTCAATCAGAATTTTCAAGTCATATATAAAATTAAATTTAATGTACGTATAACAATTTAATTAATTTCATCCTGTATTGTGTTTTAAATTATAATTTATATATTATTACACTATGTGAAAAATATATAATATTTTATACTCCTACTTTTGTATAAAATGTCTTATTAAATTAGTTCATTTGCAGAAAATACATTTGAAGTACTCATTAAAATGCAATATCGATAAATGTGACTATTTTAAATTGCTATATATATATATATATATATATATATATATATATATATATATATATATATATATATATATATATATATATATATATATATATATATATATATATATATATATATATATATATATATATATATATATATATATATATATATATATATATATATATATATATATATATATATATAAATTAAAATGTTTTCGAAATTTCATTCTCTTTTCTTTAAGTGGGACAGCTCTAGAATAATATCCTTCATAAGCCTTTCAGATACTTATTCTTTTCTAATATCCATAAAGGGGAATAATTTCTATAGAAAATGTTTTCTGTACAACTTGGCTCGACATGACATTATCCTTTTGTGAATCGTATGTCGAGTGGAAAGAGTTAATTGACGAGCTCTTGCAATGAAATGCTACATTACTCTTTGAACTCAAAGGCTTAATGTCAGAGCTAAAATGTCATGTGTCAAGTTAATAGTTTATCTATACTAATATATAAAAGAGACCGTGTCTATGTTTGCTATCAGATTTTCGAAGAGTAAAATATGGCCAACGGTCACTAAATTTTTCACACAAATAGATCTTTAGAAGATCCAATCACTAACGAAGTCTTGTTTTTGATCCTGTTTTTAGGTAATGAAAATTTAATAATAAAATAAAATACAATAAAATACGATACAATTTTAAGTACGGTAACCCTACAACGCACGACGCCATTTTGGATCTATAGGCTGGGTTCCAAGAATGATACACTACTCCATTTCAAATAATATTCTCAATATTTAGGATTTTTCCCGTTATGCAAATTGGTAACCTACTTTTAATAGACCGATAAATCTACTTATTACAAACTCTTAACCTTGAATAACAGGTAAACACAACTAGTACAAAAATATAAATACAAAAAAAAAAAATAATTACACTTTATTTATCAAAAAAAGTTGAGTGAAACGAACTCTATACGTGTTTGTTAAATAAAATATTAACAAATTCATATATATACTAGACGACCCGATAGCCGTTGTCCTGTTTGAACGCTGTAAATCCAAAAATCATATAACGTTTTTAAATAAATTATAAATTGGACCGTTTGGATGGAAAAGTAAGGAAAAAATTAGTTTACGTCATCACTATTATATTCATCACAAGCGTAATTAGATTAAATTAAAATTCCCACATCCCCTGTAAGGGGATTCGATCCTGGGACTTCTCGCACTGAAGCGAGTTGCGCTGACCACTGTGCCATAGATACGGTGGCAGCGAAGGGTTTCAATAATCTCAATAAGAGGGCAATCCTGGATTTTTAATAAAAAAACATTTTCTATCGGATCCAATTGTGAATCTAAACCATTCTCGAATCAACTTAATTACATACACAAAATTTCATCAAAATCAATCCAGCCGTTTAGGAGGAGTTCTATTACAAACACACAGACAGAAGAATTATATATCAGCCGAACGCTGGCCGATTGGTTAGTGCACTGATCGTCGGTACCGGAGCTCATGGGTTCGAATCCCATTATAGGATGGATGTTCGTAGCCGTTCAGAATCGGCTTTAAGCAGTAGGTCCCGGTCTCATTAGCCTTCGTGTGCAAAACAGTAGATCGTAGCGCTCCAAACCAAACCAAACCAAAGATATATCTCAACTCTAATGCGTTTCTATACAAAGTTCTGATTAGTGCATTTAATATGCTTGTAATTCTATTACGATAAAACTATATGTTTAGTAGTATTCAGCTATGAAGTTCGTTAAATAAAATACAACAAAAATAATTCTCAATTTTAATGAGTTTTAATAACAAGATCTAAGGAGTGTATAAAATATACAAATTTTCACGAGAGTTTGTTCCAATAGCACTCATAGAACTATAGAAAATGAAACCTATGGAGAAAATGGGTTTTCACATCAAACAATGAAGCCCAATTTCAGAACGTAATTGCATTAGAAAATTCAATAAGATGAAACAATATATTTCAACAACTTTTTTACACCACTTGACCCTAATGCTGTTAGTTCAGACTAAAGAAAGAACAGTATTACGAAGTGTTACCTTGTACATCTCTTGTGAGTGAATCAAGTCCTTGTTCAGATAGTAGTTTTCAAGAGCTAATTGCAAGACTGATTTGGTATGACTCGTAGATCACATTTCACTGAATAGGATGGAAAGAGCAAGGAGGAATTTCTGAATGCTTTTAAGGGAAGGTGGCACATTACGAAGCATTTTCGTAAAACATTTGTTTAAAGTTATGAAATGTTGTATCACGTATACAATGAAGTATAAGCAAATTAGTCACATGAAAGACTTAAAAAGAGATTATATTTTAGAAAAAAATGCTTCACGAACATTTTTTTATTTTTTAAAATATTCCTTGATACTTATATTTTCATAGATCTTTACACTATGTTGACTTAACATTTCTAATTTAACAAATTAATGCCAGAGTCTTTTTTGGTGTGTGTATATATATGTATGAACACCATAAATTATAATTAACTATGTTAGTTATGGTTTATTTATAATTACATATACATACACACGAATATATCTACACACACATACATGACTATATACATATATATGTGTGTGTATATGTTATGAATTTCAATTTGATATTTTAGTGTTATATAATTATTCGAAATTAACAAAGTATATTAATACATAGGTTATTAGATTGGATAATTACTATATATTTGTCACTAGTTTGTGCTTGTCTATGTTATACGTTTCGTTTTATGCTCTGTTAAATTTATATTAGAAATAAAGTATTAATATACAATTTAGTCTGTCACATAATTACTATATATATACACATACACACATATATATCATAGTATATATATATATATATATATATATATATATATATGTGTGTGTGTGTGTGTGTATATATATACATATAGATACAGCAGATTATATATACATATATATATATATATATATATATATATATATATATATATATATATATATACATATATATACATTCACACATGCATGTCTATGTGTACTTGTGTGTGTGTGCGTACATACGAATGTACAAACACACACACACACACACACACACACACACATATATATATATATATATATATATATATATATATATATATATAACACAGAATACATTAGAGTCGGAATGACTCCAAAGAACTCTTAAAACTGTAAAAACTTAAGAAAATTCTTAATTAGAATTATGGACTACACAGAATAAATTAAATATGAAATTAAAAATTTTAAATAACTTTGAATATTACATACGGCATTCATTAATGATCAGTGGTTATTTTAAATATCATAAGATGTCATTTACAAAAAAAAAAAAAGGAAAAATTACGTGAATAAGAGATTTATTTGGTTTTGCTTCACAGTATTGTAAAGTGAAATTTTATAAAAAAATAAGGCTATTTGTCAGAATTTCGGTCGATGTGTTTGCGGAGGAAGTATATTCCTGCGATAAGCTGAAAAATCATAAAATGCCGATCTAAACATCAAAATTATAAATAATAGCAGATACTTAACATTTTATTAGATTTTTTAAAGGTTTACAATCGTACTTCGATAGAAAGTAAACCTGATCAAAATTAAAAAAATCTGTAAATTATATTTAGCTGTCCGTAAAAAAGGACTATAGAATACAATGGAACATATTTAAATAAATCTGGGTATACGTATTAAATTTCAATTTCATTTAGATTGCTTAACTCAGTTTTAAAGACGAATTTTAAAGTTCTTAAGTCTAATATTTTGCGAAGTTTCAATGTACAAAACATAAAAATATTTCACATAAATTAACTACTCTAACCATTGATCAATAATATCCAAAACTAAATAGAATACTAAATAGAAACTTAGTAGAAAAGCCTAAATTATTCTCGAAATTTCAGCTGAGAAACTTAAAATTATTTTATAGAAACTAACTATTCATTCCATCACAAAATAATAACCAAAAATGTTTTTGTAGGTCCCGGTCTCATTAGCCCTCGTGTAGCAAAAAGTAGACCGTAGTGCTCCCAACCAACCAACCAAAAATGTTTTTAAAGATATATTATAATAAAGTAAAAAAATGTGAAATATGAAATCTATTGAACAAGGACAGTTATAAGCAATAAATTTCTTAAATTTATTTTATGTTCAAATTTAAAAACAATGGGATTGGTTTAGTTTTAGACCATTGTATATGTGTACAAAACTTAAAAACTAAGTTGATAATTTACGAACACTCTCATGAAAGGGATGACACACATCATTAAAAACATTTATGTAAATTTAGTGTTATAAATTTGTTGAACAAAGATAATCCAAAGAATAAACAAATAAAATATTTTACTGAAAATGAGATAATTAACACTAGATTTACCAACAATTTAAATATACATTGAATTACAATTGCAAAACCAGTCATCTTGACTGCTTTGGTAAATCTAGTGTTAAAAAATTTCGTTTTTTTTTATAAATATTTTGTTGTTTTAACATGCTTATGAGTAGGTAAAATATTCGTACCCGAATAAAGCATAAAATGAAAAGCTAACGCAAATAAGGTCCTAATATATAAAGAAAGAAAGAGAGCTGTTTCGCTGCTTCGAGCGGGCATCATTCTCAATGCAATAGGGTTTGCAAAAGTAGAGCGATTCAAAAAAATTTTCTACATCTGTTTCTTGAGCTTCATATTTCAGTTTTCTACTCATTTTTACTTGCTATTCTATAAATATTTGTCCGTACTTGAAAATAATTATGATGATTGATAGGATTTAAATTCTAGTAAGTGTTTGGAGGGCTGTACGCATTTTCGGGAAAAATCCAGGCTTTAAATATCTATTTAGAGTTTTAAAATTCTAAATAAAACCCCAACTTGAAACGAATATACAAATTTATTTTAATCTACATTAGATGCGTTTGGCTAAAGTTTGTAAGAATTTATGAAAAATTAAAGGGGAAGGAGCATTTTAAAATCAATTAAAAATTAAAAAAATAATTAAATATACCTGTACTTCCAAAAACTTCAGTATAATTTTGTTATGATTTATATAAAAAATTTATTAACAAAATCTTTTGTAACGGTCACCGTCTCCTTAAAAAGCTGAATATTTATGTAATAATCTTCAGAATATCATCATTGTAGTATGAATATATAATACTAGAAAGCCCATTGAAAATTATTCCGACTCTAACTAATATATTACGTTATATATATGTGTTCGCCCGTTTGTACTTACATATACACGTATGTACACATAGAGGCGTATGTGTGAAAAGTTGTATATATATATATATATAAATATATATATATATATATATATATATATATATATATATATATATATATACTGATAGATTATATCTTAATTATGCTGTAGAACAAATTCTATATTAATGCGTTATTACTAATATCCTGAAATTAACGATAGAATATAAAAATGAAATACATAACATATATATATATATGTGTGTATGTGTGTGTGTATACTACAGAGACAAATATACAGTAATTATACTAAGTAATAAATTATATATTAATACTTTGTTAGTTTCTAATAATCTGGATATAACACTAGAATATCAAAATGAAACTCATAACACACACACATATATAAATATAATTATGTATGTAGATGTTTGTGTATGCATCTGTGCATGTGTAATGATGAATAAACCCTAATTAACCAACTTAATTATAATATTATAAAATTAATTTCTGGCATTTCTATCCCTAAACAATTACATTTGTCGAAATGCTTTTTGTTTCTCTTAATTGTGGTAACCATTGGAGACTTGGTGAAAACCATAATAATTTCTGCTTAGCTCAACTATTCTTATATAACACCTTCAAACTTAGTTTCCATTCAAAGCTTCCCCGTGCGATTAATTATAACACTCGAACTGGCTTCCTTGTTCTCTCATAACACTATATAATCGAATGCAAAATGTTTTGCAGAAGAGTACCAAAAAAGTCTGAATAAACTCAACATTTTTTATTTTCAAATCGTTCGGATTTCTTTTACAGACTAACGACTGCATATTATCCAGCATAGATATCTTTCTAAGTTTGTAATGAATAAAAGCATACATTGCACACATAATCATATATATTTGTTTATATACATATGTACTTATATATAAATTTACCCTTTGATATTCTTGACAGTAGCAAGAGTTAAGGTTCCGAGTTTTTAAGACGAAGCTTTTATTTAAGAATAAAATATTAATATATAACCATATTATTTCAACTTCACAGAAAGATGAAATTTTTAGTAATATTTTTCTTTTCTAATCGATTGGTTGTTATACAAAAACAAAATTATTTGGTTGGTGTTATGTCCATTTAAAAGTCTCATGTCAAGAGGGTTGTTATTGTCTCTAGAGTATGGACTTGTAAGAGTAGATCTTCATAATTTCAAAGCAGAAACCAATGAGAAAACTACCCGGCTTAGTCTACGACCTCCGTTTGAATTTGGAGGGCATTGCAACCACAAACCTATTTTCAATCACAAGTAAACCATTTTACTCCCAATTATCTAGAAATGGAGCAGTGAACACCCATTTATTTTTGTATCCAGATATGTGCTCTTTATATTTGAATTGTTGAATAATAATTTAGATATTATTTTTTCACGTTTATTGGAGGTAATTGAAGAAAATTCTCAAAATTTTTAGAAGAATGTATGAATTCTAATGTAAAATAATGAACTACAAGACAAAGTAGACTGCCTGAATTAGATAGTTTTTCCCACTAATAAGCAGTATGAGGATAAACTCTTCATGAAACATAAAGCCACAAAAAGTAGGAAAATAGTTATAGCATTATTTCTTTCAAATCTTGAATCCTACCACCAAAAAAATTTAAATTCAGAAATATTACATAAATAATTGAAGCTCAGTAGTTTTTTTTTAATATAGTAGTCCCTTTGATATTTTTCTCACATATTTAGTTGAAAGTTTTTTAGATTCGAAACTATTTACCCGTTTGGCTTGGAGAGCTCCGGTCTCTTTTTTGCTGCAGAAGGGCTAACGAGAACAGGACTTACTCCGAATGGTTATGATTATCTACATCCGCAGTGGGATTAGAAACCAATAACTTCGACTCCAAAAAGCAGCGACCTACACATTGATTCTCTTTCAGCGTTATTTAATCTTTTAAGTTCCGACGAAATATTTACTTGACAAAAATTTTTAAGATCACAAAAATGTCTTCACTTGTAAAAACTTTCACTCAGGTATTCAGAGGAATATATGTTTTCGTTACTGTTTGAGTTACTAAATTAAAAAAAAAATTAATTTACAATTTATTTGTAGAAATCTTACATAGTAAGTTTAATAGTAATTTGTACACGTTGCACGAAATCTAAAGTGCGCCAATGATAGAAATGTTTAACTCCATAAAAGTAAATCATTAATTCAGCTCTTTCAAATGATCAGAGGGAACAACTATATGTCATTTGAATTACTTTCTACTCAAAATACATTGTCTCATCAAAGTAACTATAAATCCTTCTTTCCGTGAAATTATCGGCCCCCAATCAATGTGGCATTTCGAAATAAGGAAGGCAGAAGCGTGACGTGGTCATAAACTCATTTTGCAACCAGTTCTTGACAAGGTTAGAGTGACGACTGCAAAATTCTTTAATTACATACAGTCAACAGTGGGGCATCTACAATGTCGTTAAGTTCACGTTTCTTTTAAGAGCTTAAGCAATTAGAATTCACCACTTTTTGCTGCTTTCGGAGTGTGTCAATAGAGATTTTGTCGTAAAAGCAAATAATCATGGAAAGTACTTCAGAATGTATATTTCATTCTTTCTAGGTATAATACTAGTTTGAGGCACAGTAGTATGAAACATGTCACAATTTTACTAGCCCTTTAATATATCTAGTGGACGTATGTTACACCATATTTATTATGTGATATTAACGCTTATTTTTACTCTCAAGAAATAACACTGCTTAAGCAGAAAAATAGGTATGAAATAATTACAGATTTTGACACAGGAGTGAAGAAAAATTAGGAGAATTGAAAATAACTATTTATATTTATTCTTTCGTAAAACACAATAGAAACCGATGAGTCGATATGTTCTTTGGTCATTGTTAGATGACTTTTAATTCGATGGGTCCCATATCCTAGAACTATTTTCACAAGTTGAACCTTTCATTAAAGTCTCTACAAATAAACTTGAGACTGTCCGAATCCTACATTGACTGTTGAGAATCCTACATTGGTACACGATATTTCGTGAAATTGTTTATAAGCTATTTTACACCCCAACTAAGTAATAGGAAATGAAAGAAAACATTTTAACATGATAGAGAGTGCAAATAATAACATTCGCCCCGTTTGATATACCGAAAAAGTAATGCTATCAAATGTTTGGAGTTAGAAGTTTGCGCATAAAGTTATTTAATGTTTTCCCATAAAAAATTTAAAAATAAAAAATTTTAAGATACAAAAATTATTAAGATTGCCGAATTTGTCCTCTAATGACACCTGCATTGATCTGTCAACGGGTTATTTTTATCTACCATAGTCTAAAATTAATCCAATTTACATAGTGGTAATATAATTAAGTCTTGCTTAAAGTAACCAAACCCTAACACGCATTTTGACGCTTTTGGCCAAATATGACATAAAAACTAACATGACATAAAATTAATTAAATGCAATTTAATTTGAAATCATTTATCATAATTTCTACCTGAAAGCTTTTTTACGAATGAAACCTGTTTTGACAACATCAACAACATTCTTACAGTAGGGAAAAAAATAACAAAATGAGTTTACTTTCTCCTCTTTGCCTCAGAGAGAGGTTTATTAAGACACGCGTATACGAAATAAAGCAGTGTGACGTCATTTGGGCGTAACAAATCGGAAAGTTGATCTCTGGAAGTAAAGTAATGATTTTATCTTCCGAAAAACATTATGGTTTAATTTCATTGATGCTAACCTGGCTTTAAAAGCTGCAACAAGTCTATAAAATTTGGGAGAACTTTTTTAAATTTATATCTAAAGAAAAGTCTATTATTTTGATTAAAGAGAAACTTATTTTGGGTTTATGTAATTACTTTTATAAGTTATCAGAGGTTTGAAATATCTTTTAGATGTTTTACATTTTTTTATTTTAGTCCTAAACAGATAAAAGGATCCAATCCATATCGTTTATTGAAAATATATTATACATATATAATGCATGTATACATACATATCTACTTGTACACATATGCATATTTTTTCCACCTCATTAGTACGTATTTGACTATTTCCCCCATTTTATGATGAATATTTCGTTCACCAAAGAGGTGAACACACCTCTTTAGAAGAAATGGTTGATTCCACAGAAATCTTGGATACTAACACTAATTTCTATACAGCTCGAAGGAAATAAAATACTACACAAGAAATCATCCCATTCGTCATTCCGGTAATCGAACATGTAACCTAACGTTATGATTTATGGCATAAAAAAATCAAGATGCTTACGTTTGATATGTCTTTCATATTAAAAAATATTAATCCGATGACATGTAAGTATGCATATCCAACCTTCTTTGAGTTTCTGTGACTGGTGTACTTGCATTCACACACATTGACACCCAATACAGTAAAACCTCGAAACAACAATACTTAGGTGAACCATTGAAATTACTAGAGAAGGATATATCAAGGAGCTGTAATTAAAATAATACTAAACAGAATACAATATTTGAATAGAACATTTCAATTTAAAAAAACTTAAATTATGACTAGTTTGACATGTATATGACACAGTAATAACAGAAACCGATAGTATACGAATTATGTCAAAAAAGTGCTGGCCTGCAATAAAATTCACATATCTTGCAAAATAATTTATTGAAATAATTTTTTTATTTTTATTTGAATTACTGTTTCTCACTGTTAAATGAAATAACAATGTATGCATATAATCTAAAGCTCAAAATTATCTTTTCCCAATACTTCGAAACTGAATTATCGCTGCAGAGGGATAAAAAATAACGATCGGTCTCAAGAAAAATATCCTTTTACAGAGGTTTATTGCTGTAAGGAATACCATTAAATCGAGGGAACAATAACATATACTATGCAATTTCACCCGGATCGGTTATTATCGTTATGGAGGGATTTATCGTTGTATCTAATATTGTTTTAGCGAGGTTTTACTGTACATACATAGGCTAATTTATTAGAATACCCCAAACCACAGGAGGAAAACGTGAGGCTTTCATAAAAGTTAGCTCTTGTATTAGTTAATATTTAATTTTATGTTTTATGACAAATGTGAATATTAACAGAATTGTACTCTAGCTATTACAGTTTTTATAACTGATTATTATTTTTTCTATTGCATTTGTTTTATAATGTAATAAATTTAATGTCATTTATATGAATATTAACTAGTGAGGACTCTTTTATTATTGCCTAATTTAAATGTGGACTTTAGTGGTAAAAAAGGTTCCCACCAACGCCATATTTTTCAGTTTGCAGATTTAGTGTGCGGCTAAAGAGAGCGTTTTACTTCACGGTAAAGCCATTCTACAATTTTACTCAAGGAATACTTTTTCTTATAATTTTATATGCTCTTCTGCCTACTGATGAATAAGGTAGAGAGCTTTTTCATACACATTCAGCCTGAACATTCTGCAGTTACGCAGCGAATACGTATAGTTTTGCCATAAGCTGGTTAAAAGAAGACACTCTTTGATTCTTGCTAAAACTGCTAAATTTTCAGTTACTTTGAATGAAAATAATCATCGAAGGTGACATTTCTAGTCCATGTTATTTTCAATACTAAATATCAAAAGCCTACCTAGGTCTTTTGACTCTGATGCTTTAAATATTTACATTCTTTAATAATAACAAGAAAGTTTAGACTGGGTAGACAAGATAAGTAATGCCTTACCAAATTAAATATAGTTTAAAAGCCTCGATTTTCTTTCGTGATCTAAAGTACCCGTAATCTGACAAAATTACAAAGATTAATTCGATTACTATGCAAAAAAGCTTAGAATGGTAACTTTTCATGGATGAGACAGTTATAATCCTGACTTCCATTCGTAATATTTGCACTAACTCAGTATTCATATATTGGTGCAGGTTGTAGACGTTTTCTAGACGCGTAGTCTTATATGAGGTATGGAGGCATGAAATAATACGTTTCTTGAGAGAACAAGAAGTTTTCTAAGTGAATGGAGAAGAAACATGCTCCGTTTCCAAGGAAGTATACTTCCAATAAAGTAGTGTCAACAAGTAGAGTGATCCTAAATTACAGGCCATTCAAGTGAAGGTGTGAGCAAGTCTAAGTAATCTTTCTCTGTCTATTCTTCCATTTTCACTTCATATTTTGATTACTTTTTTATATATAAATAGTACATAATGCGAGAAACTGGCATACAATAAAAAATTTAATTTTTAAATATGGTAGACAAACACCAGAACTGTTGAATAAAAAAAATATTAGAGCCTTTCAAACTCAATGGTATAAGCAAAAAATATCCCAATCTTTCTCATTTCCTTACCCCACAACCAATCTCTTCACCAATTTCAACTCAATCAGGGTACTTTGACGGGGTTTTTTTACTCAGATAGCCACTGGCATTTTTCTTGCTCTCTGATTGAACCAAGATCAGGTCGTTCTGATTTTCTTTATGATCTGTAGTTTGCAGAAACCTGGTTTGAGATATTTCTTGTTTTGTATGTATAAAACTTATAAAAATTTCCAAAAAATCCTGTAACACTGCTACTTATACAGCAAAAATTTTACTTTTCTTCAACCACTAGTAAATGTAATGTGTAACCGTTTTAATTAATTGCTTATCTTTTTTTTCTAAACTCAAAAACTTGTGTTTTAAATAACTGAACTTTACATTTCAATTTTATCTCTAAAATAATCCCATTTTCAAACAATGACTTTTATGTATATGTATTATTACAGATTTCTAGTCCTGCGGTTTGAACCAAGCAGTGAAAACCTCGAAGATTTTCGCAAAGCAAGGAATTGGGGGTGGGAATAAAGAAAGGCTCTTTTATCGTATGTTTACTATTTCTATATATATATAGAAAGTGTGTAGGCTAAATGAGAATAATGGGATTAAAAAAATTATCACAGCTTCAAATATAAAAATGTTTTCTACCATATTATGTCAAAGATTTCTATTGTATTTTACTCCAGCATCTGCTTACCCAGAATAAGCACTCCGTCGTCACGTGCTTCCATACTATATAGATAGCACGTGACAAAGTTAAAAAAAAAAGCTAGCTGTAATGGGAACAAATATACCACAGCAACATAAATTATCCCTATACATTTACCTGCCCATTTTTTAGGATTAGCCTTTTGACGGCATCAAAGCCATCAATATCATTATATTCTATTAACATACGTCATCATATAACGACGAGAGCTAAAAATGGCATTTTACTCGATAGCTTGTTCTCTTTTTCAAATGACATTTATTTTAAGCAGCACTGATGATTCTTAGATACTTCCATAAAAAGGAAAGTTTTATATAGGATTTTGAGCTGATATTATTTCTTTCTCATAACGTTATTCGCATTATGTTTCCTTACATTTTTATCATTTCGTAAAATAAAAAGCACAGAATAATTTAAGATATACAAGATGCCTTTCTGTAAAATTATGAATAAGTGATAGAAAGATGTTTATTAAAATTAATCAGTGTAAATTATTTTTTTATAAAAAAAGCTATAAATCCCATTCATTGAACAAGTTTCATTAAGTAATCCTTTTACACAAAAATTTCAGAATTTTCTCATGCCATTCATTATAAAATAAATTTCATAAATTTGAATCGTGAAGCCGTACGTACTTTTAATTTCAGTACCCAACAAAGGAAAAATTATCTTTTTATATATGTTTTCTCTTTAATAGAATTTTACGATATTATTGACTATTGTATGCGAAACATGACGACTTGTATAAAATATTATTGATCTTTCCGTTGTAAATTATGTGGCGGACAAGTCGAATAATGGCCACATAGGTAAAGTGCTACTATTCGGTGATGGGGTTTAGTGGTTCAAATCCCATTATTGCCATGTATGTTTGAAGCCTTCCGTAATCTGTTTTAATCAGTAAGCCTAACAGATCATGGAGTCATTAGAAATTGGGTTACAAAAAGTTTACCGTAGTGCTCCAAACCCCACCATACCAAATCAAAAGTGGTAAAAATGAAAGTAAAAAAAGGTTATGAAAAGACCAAAAAACTTAATCTAATTTACTCTCATTTACTTGGAAAAATGATAAATGTATATAGATCTAAGCATGTACGAGGGGGTATCAAAGATTTAATTATTACCAAGAAATAACCTAAATATATAGATAAAATTTATTCTGCATCTTTATTGATTCTTATGCACGTTATGTTGTAAATTACATTTATTCACGTTGATTTGTTTGTGTTTCAGGAAACCGTAGATTAAAATATTCCACAATATAGAGTACGTAAAGGCTCAGAATATTATTATACAATGACGGCTTACAAAAGGTCAAGAAACGCTTGAAAATATGTATAACTCTGAATTACGATTATGTACTACGTTAAACGTGTTTGAAAGTTAAAATGTAACGTCTGTGGTGCATCTTCCGGGAATGCGTATCTGAAGGAATATACTGATGTTGCTTCGATATGTCTTTTTCTCTATGCTGTCTGTTTCATCATTCTTCCATACAACAGTCATTAGGAAAAAAATCATCTTATTCCATAAAGATCTGCTAGACACGAATTAAAGTTATCGATAACGTCAAGGACATACGTTAAGCCTCCGGGCCTTTCTAACTTTTTTTTAGTCAACTGAGTCTATTTCATGGACAAAATGCGAGATAATAAAGTTACTAAACTTATGTAATATTAAGAAATTATTCATTATAATACTCTTGTTTCCCACGTAATATGAAACATAAGGAAGGTTTGTTGTATAATAGATAATTATTCCCATAATTAATGAAGTGTCATTACAACATGTTTGTTTACATTTTTTTGGTACTGTAAAGGATTAGTTTCGTCGTATTAAGTGAATGTTCTCTTTATATTTCGTTATCTACTTTAAATAGTTCTTTAAACATAAATAGCTTTGGGTGGGGAATTTTTTTCCCTTGAACTGAAACTAGCCGGGAATACAGGTACGTTACTGACTTACATGCCATAAAATAAACTGATAATTGTAATCATGTAATTTCTTGAAACTATGATACTTAATAGCTTCTATCCATAGTAAACTTTTAAACTTCCTAAAAAACATTTTTTACGCCTATTGGTGTGTTCAATTTTTAAAAAAATACTGCCCGATTTTCTCAAAAAGTAAAAATCAATTTTTGGTAAATCTTACTATAAAAATACCAAATACATAAAAGAACAGTAAAATTTAAAATTCATTTAACAAAGTATTATAAGAATGTATAAAAACTTACAGGATAAAAATATTACAAAATATCATTAATGTGTATTAATAAACACTTAGTGTTTTAGTTATTTCTTGGAAAATATTTATTCAAATATTGTGTTCAGATTTTGAAAAATTAGCGGTGTAAAATTTTTAAAGAAGTTAAAAGATGCATCTTTAAATATTTTTTAAAGAGAGACGAGAAGGGATTGAAATTGATTCCCTAAAGAATCTAATTTGTGGAACATTTCGATGCATTTGACGTAGACAAGGGTAAAACACTGAGGATGCATATCCATCTACCATCCAGTAAAGGAGATGATGGATACTAAAAAACTATTCTGTAATTATTAACTTAGTTTTAAAATTTTGTACACGTATAGGTAAATTAATCGCATGAACTCTTCTAATAAAATTCAATTAATACTTTAAAATATTCCTTTTTTTAAATTTTCTTTAATTTTTTAAATTTTTCTTTCTGACTTAATTTCCTAGGAACTATGTGCTGAAAATTTCTAATATATATTAAAATAAATCTGGTTATCAGCTTTAAATTAAAACATTATTTAAATTATTAAAGCTCCTTTAAGCTTTGGAAAGTCCGAATATTTAATAACTATCCTATGTTCAAGACGCAAAATATTTTCTACGAGGAAACTCTATAATCTATCAAGAAAATAATACCTAGATGTGTTCAAAAGATATTTTACGTAAAATTAAAGTAAAAATAAAAGAAAAAAATTGAAAATTAATTTGCAAGGAACATTTTAGAAACATAAAAAATATTTTTAAAAATTAAATATTAAAAAAGTTTATAATTTTAAAAAATATTTTTGAATTGATTTGTTTATTTATAAGTTCTGAAATTTTCTTCACATATACTTTCATGTACATCTAAATAAACGGCATTTAAATATTGGTAAAAATAAAATAATTTTTTTAAACTTGCAAATTTTAGATATATTTTGGTTGTTTTAAAATGGGTCCTTGAAAATTAATCTTCAATTCTATCTTACATTCTCCTCTTTTTAATATTTAAAAGTTTTTTATAAATGTTTCAATTTTTAATGTTATAATAGATAATGCTTTACCAATTGTTTAACTGTCCACTTTAACAAAAAATGGGCGAATAGTATTTCACATAAAAAAAAGTTTAAAGTGTAGCAAAAAATGTGTATAAATGTTTATAATGTTATACAACTCAGGCATACAACGTAGTCATGTGATGCCTACGTTAGAGTTTTTTTTGTTTTTTGGCTTTGTGTAGTTTAATGTAAAATCCAAGTTTTGTTTATCCATAGAAGAAAATACCATTATACTAAAAAGCAAACCTTTGGAATACATGTGTACCTTTGAAAATTTCTTACCTCAATTTCTTTCAATATCCAATTTATACTCCTCCAAAGCATTTATTTTAAATTAAAATACTTCAAATGTATCGAAAATGTTTATTGTAAATTTCATCACATTTCACTAAAGACCTCATGATCTTTTAAATCGCCAACGGCATTTTGGCATTCTAACGTAAAAGGTTTATTTTTAAAATATTTTTAAAGTTTTAGTATTTCTAAGAACCTTTAAGTTTATATAAATATATTTTTAATAAATTATATTATATTTATTTAACAAATGATACTCTGATGGGTGTCAGCAATGAGACTTCAGTTATATTATTAAAAGTTTCATGTTGTGGATTAGGCATTGTGCATCAGAATGATTGAGCAAAACAAATTATTTTAAGTGTTTCTCTGTATTTTTATATTCTATTATTTTAAGGTGGAATTAAGGGATAACAGTTTTATTTTCCTAATTAAAATGTGTTAAAAATAATTATCAATGAATCTTTTTGGTTACAAGGAAAAACTAAAAAATATCATTACAAGAAAATTAGTATTTTAGTTATTAAACTTATTAAAACGAAATAAATAAACATGAATACACACTATATAAAATATGAAAAATATTGTAGAAGTACACTTCACTATATCTGGATGACTTTTATTTGTTCACGATATGATGGTAGTAATGATATCTGAAATCTTTGAACATTTTTGTAGTTTCAGTTGCAAAGTATTTTTATTCAGATGAATATATTAAAGTCAAACTGGGGATAGAATATGTAAGACAAAGTTTTAGTATTTATATTCTTGTCAAATGCTCAATTTCTCTTATACTCGGATCTTATAATTATTTGAAGTCACAAGAAATAAAACCTATACATTTTTGAAAGGATGCTATTAAGGAAAATATTGTTAAATGTATTGCAGAAAGATCATGGCAAGTTTTCCACCTGTGGGTTAAGCAGATAAACGAGGTCATGTGCCTCAAACGTCAAGTGATGATTAAGATGAACCGGCAACAGAGCCCTTAATTAGAAGATTTGGGGTCAAAATTTAAGATTTTTTTTTAAAACCAGGATCTCAGAATTATTGATGAAAAATACACAACAGCGATTTAAAAAACAAACATTTGTTTTCATTTGGTAATTTTGAACACACAGACATTATATATCTATATCTATCTATCTATCTATATATATATATATATATATATATATATATATATATATATATATATATATATATATCTATATCTATATCTATATATATATATATATATATATATATATATATATATATATATATATCTACACCTATCTATCTATATCTATCTATTTATCTATCTATATCTATATATAAATACGAAATAGTTTTATCCTTGTAAAATGATAACAAAGGCTTAGTTCTTTTAAGATCAATTTTATATTTCTTTATATTCCTACTTCATCTTATATTTCTTCCATATCACTTATATTTGGACGCTTAAGTTACTTAACAGAGAAAGGCATCTAAGGGAAAATTTCACCAGCTCTCTCGTTCCAGGCTTCCTGCATCGAAATTGGCGCTCAAAACGTTTATATAAACTTGTTGATTCCACATCAATCCGCGTCATAATGTATGCGTTGCATTTAATGTCCAAAATATAGTTGGACATTTATTATAGCTTTAGGTTATCTGTGGTGTGAATTTTACAACAATCAGGATTTAAATCATACCTAAAACGAAACACTTATAACAACAATTGTATGCCATTCTCATAAACATATCAACATAATGCAAAATGGAATTATATACAATTTTAGTAACTGTGTTAAAACACATTTTTAGAAATTACATTTCTACCAACAAATGCTTTAAGTCCCCAACTCCTGAGAAGAGAAATGCTTATATAACAACAAGTGCAAAGTTCTCAATATAAAATTTTGCAGAATTTTCAATATAAAATAATGCTGTTTCAGGACGCACGTCAAACAACATTGTACATAATACCCTATAATTTAAATTAAAAGATAATAAATATTGTTTTGAAAATGAGCAGGTTTACTAAATTATGTTTCGCTGCGCATGTGCGAATGCAATCAAAATATAATACGCATAAAACATAGCTTGTGATCGTCGATAGAATAAGCTCGAAATCCGTTGTTCCTAAAGGGAAGAAAAAAGATGAGGGGCTGTATCCAAAATTTGATATGTTATTAAAAATCTCAGTGGCGAGTAAATGGGTATATATGTAATATTTCTTTCACTGTAAGGTATTTTAAAGTTGAGGCAAATGTTTGTTCTGGCTGCAGAAGAAACATTGATACTGCTATTCGCAATATACTATATGTATATTTTGTATTTACACAAAATACTATATTTGGATACAGCCCCTCGTCTTTTTCTTTCCTTTGGGAAAGCTTCCTTTTCGAGCTTTTTCTATCGACGATCATTTTCAGAAATTTCAAGTTGTATTTTTGAGACTTTCACAAAAGTTGCTCTGTATATTTAGCTAATACACTAGACACATTATATTTTGATTGCATTCGGGCATGCGCAGTGACACATTATTTAGTAAAACTGCTTATCTTTCATCCAATATTTATTATTTTTTAATTCCAATTGCAGGTTATTGTGTATAATGTTGTTTGTCAATCGTCGTGAAAATAACATTCTTTAATATTGAGAACTCTGCAAATGATAAGCAAAACACTTGATGAAATTTGAGATTGTTTTTACAAAAACCTTAATTTCTCCACGAGTATACGTACTATCATCATAACAAAGAACACAGATTATTACAAGAAGCATTCTAATCATGTGCTAAACTTTCCACGCTTTTCATGAATTACACTTTTTACAGGGTTATCCAAAACATATTCGTTTTTCTTCAATTTGTTGACGATTCCCTATGGGAATTCGGGAAATTTTCTTAGTTGAAATATATGACATCTACCATCCTGTTTACTGCCCTCAGGTTTCAGGATAACTCCTCGGGTATGTTTCTAGATATTCAACAAAATGTCTAAAATCACAAGTGACCGATCATCATTGGCAATATAGTGTATTACGAAATATAGTAATAAGTATGCAATATAGTAATTAAAAAGATACAATAAGATAAAAATCCTTCTTGAAGCTGCTTAAAATTGGCAATTCCTCTTAATTATTCAGTCGGAGTGAGATTAAAGATTCTTGATCGTTTCATTCCTTAATAAAAACATCTAGTTAGGAAAATTGCTTTAACTTACAAGTGATTAAAAAATACTAAGAAAAACTAATATACAATTATTACCTTAGAAGACTCAAATTAAAACAAAAAAGGCCGTGAAATTCATTTAAACAGATATAGTTCCAAATACATCTTGAAGGAGAGAAGCTCAATTATCTATTTATGATATACTTCATAGAATCCTATAAGGTTAGAATAGATCTAATTTTGGATTTTCTACAATATTGCTAAATTACATGATTTATCGCTTTTACTATCTCCTTTAGCATCAGATCCTAATGGGGCTCAGAGAACTAACTTTCTATTCAACCATAATTAACTTAATCATTGAAAAAAGACGGGAAAAGAATTTTAGAGATCATGAAAGAGGAAATATTTCATCACGTTTTCTTTGACCTAGTTGATAATCAATAACCAGTTCATAATTAATATTCAACAACTCTCTCGTTATACATCAAAAAGGTAATTATTACATATTAAATCTCAGTGAAATGTAGATATTGATAGATAGTTAACTTCTATTGGAATCATTACTTACCAAGAAATTGAGAAATTTCAATTAATGATCAAAGTTTAACCACTTTAAATTATGCAAAAATTCCACTAACCCGCAGATAACTTTAAAGTTATGAAATCCAGAAAATACTTTCGAAAAACTTATTTTCTAATTTCACTCCAAGTTCGAGTATTTAATAACTACCAAATTTTATATTTTGATCTCATTAAAAATGCGGTAAATTTTAATTTTGAATAACCCATTCATGCAATTGAAAAGTGTATACAGGCACTTCTACACCTTAAAATGATTCAAGTGGCGTATCTGTTATTCTACAGTTTAGGATAAGTATTTTCAGACTGTCGCTTTATGTATTCAGCTATCGGGGGAATAAAATATAGATGACTCAAATAAATATTCAACTTAATAAATCACTTGACAGTTAATAAATCACTCGAAAGGAGGATATTCATGGTAATTAAACTCAGAAGAAAACTTTTATTGGTCATTTAGAAGTCAAAATTGAAATACAAACTGCCAAACATAACTTCATATAGGATATATGCCAAACTCTTTCCTTCTTTCACTGATGTATGTTTTTCATGACGAGTTATATAAATTTTGCGGAAATTCTAATGCTCTTTAGATTTTAGCTAGACATATTGTTAGCAACAAGTAATCTCTTCCTGTCGTTTAAGTTTTATAATAGTTATATAATAGTTATGTTAGATTCTTAAAATTAAGCTGTCTCGTTTCCTACCATCCTGAGTATTCTTAGTTTTGTATTAATCTATCGAAGAAATATTGCTACGAATTTGCAGCTCACGTTTAAGAACTTTTCTTCGTAAAAAACACTAAAACGAAATAAAATTTAATATTTTAAAGAATATTTTATCATAAGCATAACTTTATTTATAGAAATTTTTAGAAAAGAAAAAAAAATACAAACCACCCCAAACTTCTTTTATATGAGTTACAAGAAATAAGAAAATTTTATTTAATAATCTAAATCTTGTTAAAAATTTTGATTTTATTAGGATACAGATATGATTGACAGAAATCGAAATCTTTTCATATGGATTATTACAGTGTTGAAATTTGTTGTTCAACGTTTGTTCAACGTTAGACAAAACCACTTTAACCCATTAATATAAGAACTGAATAAAATTTGTGTTAGCAATAAAACTTTTCAAGTGTTGTTATAGGCAATTATCCCTTCACAATAGCCAGTAGTATAAACATTTTCAATAACTATTTTTCCTGAAAGCTTGATCATGGTCAGCAGGGGTGTTATTTAGGCGCTTCAACTGAGCTGCCAAAAATTGAGCCAAAAACATAAAATATAATTAAAACATACAAAAATTGTAGGGGCAGAACAACAAATTTGCCCCTTGTCCAAAAGTTCTGGGAGGCATTTGACTTCCTTTGCCCCTCTCAAATTACGCCCATTATGGTCAGCTACCATTAACGGGTGATTAACTATCTTGTAAGATTCGTCAGTCATATGTTAGAACTTCCTGATTATGGTAAAACTGAATGTAAGGCCTAGTTCTCCAATAGGCCACTAGAAGAAATGAGCGACTAATAGAGATATGACTGTAGAACGTATAAAGGTTTAACCTTATTGATAATATTGAGACGTCTAATTAAATGTTTAAAAGCGTGTTTTATACTCGAATTTGTGTGGAGTTTTGCAAAACACTTCAAAAGATTCTAATCCTGTAAAGGAAGTAGTATAAAATAAAATATCATTTCTTTTTGTTTGTGCGTTCATCAGCAGGATTCTGGTGAATAATACGATATCTCATAAAAAATACAGGAAGTCCTTTGGTCTGATTGCGTCCATATCTAATATTTGTTTAGAAACTGATATGAGTGGAGGCACAAATCAGAATGTATAGTGACGAATATAGGAAAACAAACACTCCTTATCCTCTTTTACCTAAAATTTTATCAAATGTGACTATTGAACTCTGATTTAAAGTCGTCATGAGAAACTCGAAATTCATAAAAGAGTTAATAAAAAGAATCAAAGTAGATCAAGTGGTTGTGTTTTGCAGCTTGAAGGTATGATAAATTTTATCAATAGAATGTGTTTGGGTTACTTAATTCTTCTGTCATTTTTTTTTATAATCCTTAAGTGTTTTTTGATATAATAAAATACTTTATTGTTTCTCGGTGTTTACACATTTCACAAAATTAAAAAATACTTTATATTAAAAGAAATCTCCCTTAAGGCAAGTGCCCATGAATTGAAAATAATCCCACTAGAAACATTTATATGTTGAACAGTCTAATGTATATGCAGAGTTGTAATTAAGTTGGGATTGCGGCTCTAGAAATTTTGCCGCTCCTCCGTACTTTATAGAAAAACAGTGTTAAACATTAAATATATATATTTTATCTGTCTCAAAACTTCCACAAAATTAATTGCTTATTCTTATTACACCATGAATTGCCTAAACGAAATATTCAGTTTTTTACACCCATTGTTACATTTAACGTAGTAATATCACAAATTATACCATAGAATCACCACATTTCCTTTTATAAACGCCAATTGTCAAAAAAAATATCTACCTATACTTCGTTATATACTTTTTACAACAAATTACCATGCATCCCAATCTTTCTAAAAAATATATACTACCATCTTACACATTTTACTTGTACTGGTTTGTATTGCAATTAAATCTTATAAAAAGTAATAATTATGTTCTAGGTTTCAAAGATATAAAATTAAATTTTGGAGAAAACATTGATACAATGTTTTAGCTAAGAAATATTTAAATGAGAAAGCCACCCTGGATAAGTGTCTAGTTTGCAGGACTTCAGAGTCTTCCCTGCTGAAAAGGTTAGAATAGCATAAGATTGGGGTCTGAAATAATGTCAATAAATCGAAATATACAATTGCCGACATAAACTAAAAATGATAGATCATCTAAGATTGTTAATAAATATCCCGAAGTTCTAACTCGAGTCTTAGAGGGTAACACCTTGACAGTGAGACGAAAGGCGAGAAAAGAAATTTTCAAATAGGCGTAGATGACCCAAAGGGCTAATGAAGAGGCCAAGGTTACTACGTAAAGGTTGAAGCTCATAAAGGAAAAACGACAGGAAAATTAGGGAAGGGTGGGGCACAAAAACGAAACACCCTAAATCAGAACGTAACAAAGAAAAGGAATTTTTTATGAGACTATGACGAACTAAACCGAATACTGGATAAAATCCGAGATTGAATATATTTGTTACTTTATAGATGTTACACAAACATTTTTATTTCTTTCTAAATAGGCAAATGATTTGTGAATTTAGATGGTCTGAATGAAATGAGCCATAAAAAATCAGGAAAACTGCGGTAAATTTTATATCAAGATATATCAGATATGAATATTTTGTTATACGACAGATATACATTCCAGTAGTAAAATAGATACAGTTTATGACACAAACGTATCAAACGGATCTTATCAGACTCCTGCAGTTTACTGAAGACCTTTATTTAAAGTCATCAGTGGAGTGTTAAAAGTTAGGTTTTAAATCGCAGATATACTTCAAAATCGTTAAGTAACACTGATAACTGGTTTAGAAAGAATTGATAGCTTGTTTGGGAGAGGTAGGTCAATTTTATACTTTTCAAGTACTAATTAGACTGCTTTTAAAATCAATTCCGAACGATTACAATCCCCCATGCTGTTAGTCATGCTCTCAGGTTCAGATTTCGAACACCAGCTTTGTGCTATTTGACTAGATTTTAGTAAATTGTTTTGATCACTGGTTGATTTGATTAGCTATTTTCTATGTTTTGATATACAACTATATTTTCCGTTATTCTAGTAAACTAGGAAGCTGTAGTTTTGACTTCATTTCCGTTAAACTAAACTTCAGGTAAACAACTGTTATGGAAAATAGTACACAATAGCTATGCCTTTGAAAGCAATATTCAATTTATATCACAAGAAAGCTATACATCAGAAATACCTACTCGATTAGGATTCCTTGGAAAAAAACTAGCTCTGATTTTATTCAGAGGGGTTAGTCTCGATTGTACTAGTCACAGTCATTGTCCATAAAAACTACACTAATGCTCAAAAGAGGCCACAAGTCTTTTTAAAACTTCTTTTACCAATCTCATAACTCGGACAGCAATCGACGTGCCTCTGTACAGCAATAGATCTGCCGACGACCTATTGCTGTATAGAGCAATAGATCTGCCGACCTGCTAGATTAAAACTTGTCGCTTCAAATCGACACAGATTTGCCATGAGTAGCCCACCACTTTTCGGGTTCTTGAAAAACCAGGTGATCAAGAAAATGGTCCAGTTAGGATTTAAGATTTAAACCTATTATTCAGAACCGTAAAGAGAATTTCAGAGGAACAGCCAAGTTAAGGATTTTATTCCTGGGAAAAGTAAATGACTGTGCTCTTAGATTGATCTTTCATCCCAATATAGAATTAAAATTGGGGAAAATAATTTAGTTTCTTATTCGGAAGAAACTTTACTACAATACACACACTGTAATAGATATAACATGTAGATTTATTTTCATTTGTGCTGATTAATTGAACGACTGTATAGTTCAAGTTAGTATATATTTATTACAAAAGTCAATATAATAACGGTAAATAATTGGTTCAGCCTCAAAAAAGACGCATTTTATCCTTTACTATCTGGAACTATAAATCTGGATTAATATAATTATAGCCTTTTCTTTATATCAAATTCCACTTTACTATACTATGATGTAATTACTCGCGAGTTATTACCAAGAACAGGTATTCCTAAAACCCTTATAAGAGGCACCTTAGTTTCCTGATCGTTAAGTCAGTTTAATCTATTGTGACATCAAATAGGATGTTAGAAAACCTTTTTCAAATATTAATAACCAACTCCTCCGATACGATTAAAAAAATATCATAGAGAATTGAATTTTGGTCTCTTCTATTTGTATCTTGGGTCTTCGATAAACGTGATGATCCATTGTCACGGTTGTTCTAACGATAAACGGACGGACATTTTCCGGGTAAGAATCAAAACACGCACTAAGAGTCACGCTATTACTTCACTTTAGAGTGAATGGACCCATCCAAGGACAAAGACACCGCGGATATATCATTCGTCCTTTTTAACATACGATTCAGAACTTTAACTTACAGGACAAGATACGTGGAATGAACAGAAACTTGACATAAAAAGTGAAATATCATGGTGAGATGTAATTTTAACTGCAGAACACCGCATACTTTCATGGGAAGTCGTTCCTTTAGGGTCAACCATTTTTTTAGCTCCCTTTCGAAACGGGACAAACGCGGAAATGGTCTTCCACGCAGTACAAAATTCAACTAAACTAAAGAAGAATAATCACATTTAATGCTTTTTAGAAATGGACATTCATCATTACTGATAGACCGATAAAGAATTACCATCCCATCAAACATTCTGGAACTGTCAAACACAATTCTTGATGACCTACAGCTACAAATTCAACATAGAAGATTACGTTGGCTGAATATGTATCATACTAGATTTACTTAGCTCCGTTTTAACCAATGAAGAAACATTTCTACCAGTAAAATGACTTTTAAAAATTCATTTAACTGAACTTGTTAATTTATTAAAAGAATCTTTACTTACACTTTGATTTTTAAAAAGAAAATTAAAAAAACTATTATTCAATAGATTTGAAATTAATTTGGTATTCAATTAATTGATTATATATATATATATATATGTATATATATGTATATATATATGTATATATATGTATGTATGTATATATATATATATATATGTATATATATATATATGTATATGTATATATATATGTATGTATATATATGTATATGTATATATATATGTACATATATATGTATCTATGTATATATATAATGTATACATAGAGAGAGATGGCGATTTTGATTATATATATACATATATATATATATGTATATATGTATATATATGTATATATATATTTATATATAAGTATATATATATGTATATATGTATGTATGTATGTATGTATGTATATATATATATATATATATATATATATATATATATATATATATATATATATATATATATATATA